>ML416959.1:17511-64498 GCA_005239525.1 Nicotiana knightiana | reverse complement strand
CCCCCCAAAAAAAAAAAAAAAAAAAAGGGTCGTGTCAAAGTAGGCTAATATTTGCTAAGACTGCTATATTTTATCTTCTTGGATTCTAAAAGTTCTTGCAAAAAATATTTGATATACTCTTGTGTTAAAAGCAATACAGAGACATAACTAGACTGTTATGTAGAAGCAAAAGTAGCATGACTTCGAGTCATCCTACACTGTTGGATGAACATTGTTGGTGGCTGTGGACCTGTACAAAAACTATTTTACTGTGACGATCCTAAATTGAATTGGATGAGGATCTTCTTTTTCCTTTTATTGTTGTAAGGGGCATAGATGACTTCCTAAAATGCAAAAGATGGATTTTTTTTGCGGCTTGGACCAGTTACCTGGCTCCAGCCTGCAAGTTGTAGTAGTGAACTTTTTGTTTATTGTGTCTGTAGATTTCTGATGTTATTTTGCATCCTGCTGAAGTGAAGTGGCATATGCTAAAACGCAACTAAGTGAAATTGGAAGGTTATGTTGAATATATATAATTGTCGAGGGACTTGTGAGTTAGGTCACAGGTTCAAGTCCTGCATCATGCGATCTAAGCCTGGTATTTAAGTGGACAAGGTAGAGGGGTGGACCCATTATCCCCGAGTTTCAAAGGCTGTGGGATTTCTTGGTCTCAAAAATAACAGTAGCTGATAATGATAATGTGTACTCTTTTAGATTCTGCAATCGTTGGCAATTCCGTTGATATATTTATTTTCTCGTATAGTTGTAACTTCCAAATAGACGTGGTTTCCACATAGAAGTAACTGGGAAGTCCTTGTGAAGTCAATATTTGCTAGAGAAAGATCTCATTTATGATACAAATAAAAATATGTACTCTTACTTCTACCCTGTATGCGAAAAATGATAGGTCGTTCTGCATTCGAGTTGTTGAAAATTTATGTGCCAATAGTTATGACAAGGATCAATTTAGCAAAACCATAATATGACAAGGATCTTTGTGTAACATGAATGCTAGAATTAGAAAAGGATGCATTGTTTATGATATCTTGTGTCCTTGTTATCTAGGTACTGCAGTTCATGGTATGAATTGCATCATTAAAAGGTGCCCTAGGGCATTTGTTCAACCGTAAAAACATAGCTCATGATGTGTGGATTAGGTGTACATCACAAGTTCGAATCCTTCCGCGAACAAAAGCTTGGTATTTAAGTAGAGAATGGTAAAAGGGGGCCCATGCACATCACGAGTTCGAATCCTGCCATGAAAAAAGCTTGATCTTTAAGTGAAAAGGGTAAAGGGGGGCCCATTATCCATTGAATTTTTAACTGTCCGCCGACTGGTCCTCGAGGATTTCTTGGTTATCATAAGTTAGAATATTAATTGGTTGTGTAGTGAGTTTTTTTGTGTCACTTTCAAGTAAAACAATTTTGATCCAAGTTGTCTGAGGGCTGAAACAGTATATTTGCGTGAGAAACAGGCTGAATTATGCGCTGTACTTTGTGTCAAACTGATTGATGAACTTCCAGTAGTTGTACTTCATAGTATATGAAATTGGGACACTGTATTCTTTTTAACTCAATTGGGTTTCTCATTAGGGCAGCATAGTTGGTTGTCTTCTTATTTGTATCACGAGTCTAAATTAAACTTGATTCCGTTATCATGCATGGAAGAAACAGGGTGCCTGAGTTACTTAAATTGGTAGTCCTCTAAATTGTATGATGATTCCAAATTAAATTACATTTCCGTTATCATGCATGACACAGAAAGGATGGACAGGACACTCAGGATGAGTTGCAGAGAAGAAACCTCCGAGAAGAGTTAGAAGACCGTGAGCGGAGACACTTTTCTTCAAAAGATAAAGGCTATGGTATGTGAAATGTGGACAATTTTTCTCTTGCACATAGACACACACATACAGAAACAGATACACATGCATATCGATGCATGCTACCTTTACCTTATAAAAAAAACATATTGACACATGCTAATTCCAATCTGATTTTGTTCCAACTCTTAAACTTGTACTGTATTTTGTTGTAGAGGACAGAGACCGGAGAAAGGGTGGTCAACTCCTTTTATAAGGTGAGTGTTGTTTGTTCATTAGATTGGTCTAGGATTTCAAATTGGACACTAAGTATCCATTATTATATTACATTGTGCTACAGGGGGCAAAAGAGAGATTGAAGATCGCATTGTTCCACGCAGTGCTGATGCGGATGATGCTGATGCTGACGTCAAAAGTGATGATGAGAGGTTTGTACCTTGTTCCCTATTTGTACAAACATGGGTATGTCTGATAATTTTCCATTGATAAATCAGGGATGGTATTTTGCAAAGAGGCAGGAGCGGGTATACATTTTTTGTTGTAATGATCAAATAGTTGTTATAGAATGCATGTAGCCATGTACTCAGATGAATACGACCAGTCCATCCTTGATGCTGTTTCCCCTTACTGTAGCTTTGCTTTAAAATTGTATTATTTCGTTACTTCAAAATCTTACAAGTTGTTTGCACTGATTAGTGAGGATGATGATGATGATGAAGATGATACAGAGGCTCTCCTGGCAGAGCTTGAACAGATAAAGAAGGAAAAAGCCGAGGAGAAACTTCGGAAAGTAAGTTTAACTGAATGCTCAATAGTTTCTCTATCAGTTTATGTGGGTTCTTCAAAAAAATTTGTTTCTTGAACTATATTTCTCTGTAGTTCAAAATTAGAATTGGTGGTATTCATTCTCTGTGGGAATAGCTTCAGGAACTGTGTAAAATTTGCATTCAGAGATTTAAATAACATTGCTATAAACTCTAAATTCTGTCTTTTTGGCAGGAACGACAAGAGCAAGAGGAGGAGCTTAAAGCAAAGGAATCAGAATTGTTGAAGGGAAACCCTCTATTAAACCAGCCATCATCTTTCACTGTGAAGAGAAGGTTTACCCCTTAAGATATGGCTTATTTAAGATTCTTTAGCTTTACTTGAGTGTAAAATTTACCACATTTGGCTTTAATTTATTGTCTTTAGGTGGGATGATGATGTGGTCTTCAAGAATCAGGCTCGGGGGGAACTGAAGGCGGCCAAGCGCTTTATAAATGACACCATTCGGAATGACTTTCATAGGAAGTTCCTCCAGAAATACATGAAATGATAATAGGATTTAATGTGAAAAAAGACAAGCAGCAAACATTAGCACCTAGTGGATAGTTTTGTTGAGTTGTTTCTCAAACGTCTCTTCCGCAGTCTGTTGAAACATTCAACTATCCCTGTAATATTGTCATTTAAACTAGCTATTCACAATGAGAAATTGCTTGGGAATACATTTCTGTTTTCGATTCTGTGTAATTTGAATTGATTAGGGGGAAAGCAAAAGGAAAAAAAGAAGAGAAGAAATTCTGCAGTTAATAGAACATGTATCATGGTATGAATACGCATCTGATTCAGAAGTCATGCAACGTACGCTGCTTTTATCACTGGGAAACACCACCTGTCTCCTAGCTGTATTTCAGATTGTGGTTTGTTGGAAATGCTAAAGGTGATCTTTAGCACATGTCACGAGCAAGACATAAAGGCATTAGAAACACTGAAAACAATTCTAATTTTCTCTTCACACGATCAAAGTTTTACAAAGAGGATACACAATTGTATACAAATTAAATATTTTACGGAGCTAGCAACTTCTGCACGCTATCAACAGATTTCAGAGAGAGAAAAAACCTAAACCCAATTTGTGGAGAAAACAAATGATAAAAGCCTATCACATGTGGGGATACAGACAACAGTTGACTGGGAAGAAAAAAGAATTCAGTTTATATTGCAATGTATTTCCATCAAGCAAAGTAGCAGCACCCTTCTCAACGTCTTCAAAGGCCAAGACATAGCAAATATGGATCCTTTCTACTCATTCCTTCTGTTCTTCCAATACAAACTCAACATACAAATCTTTGAGAGCAATCACAACAGTAGTCATCAGCGGCCCCATTATTGCTCCCTGCACAACATAAACACACAAAGCTAATGTCATAAATCCATTAGTACGCTCGTTTTCCCTATGCTGCTGTAAGGAAATTGACAATCTCTGAGTTTCCAGCATTGAGTATGCACCTAAAGAAGCAATCCGACTTCCTAATTCACCCTTCTTGAAATCTTTCTTTATACTGACTCATTATTTTTGCAAGGACTCATCATCTGAAACAATTATGGTAATAAAATCATCTCAAGTAAAATAAGGAGACTCTAGCTCCAAGACCATGATGATCTATAGAATGATTGGAGTGAAGAATAAGGTTGAAAGGGATAGGGATTCGTAGCTTCTTTCCATAATGGCATTATTGCCGTTCCTGTCATGCTGTCTCGTGTGACAGTCACAACATAAAAGAGTTGAAATCTTGTTCCCTTTTTGACAGGTAAATAAAGGATTAAGAAAAGTTAATATTTTTCTGTCTAATATGGAATATATATTAATAGCTGATCCATGGCAGACACAAATTCTCCAGGTTCACTTCTTTTCTCATACTCAACAAGAGGACAACATGACAAACCTTTCATAGCTAACACAAGTGATGCAAGGAAATTCATAATGGAAATTCAGGAGAGAGTGATGTCTGTTAATTACCTCAACTGCTGAAGGGAACAATGTCATTCCCCCAATAATGCTGAGACCAGTGAGATACGCATTATAGCCAGGGATATCCTCCATAATTTCAGATGTACCATAGTCCATAAGCACAAGATGTATAATGGATAAGCTGACGGCCAATACATATCGACCTTCAAGCACCAACTGTAAAGCTGCTGGGATTGTTGAGAGCAGTGACGGGAAAATAGGAAACAAAGGACTAAGAAATGCAAGGATTGTCGACATGTACAAAAAATGTATGGAGAATAATCTGAACAAGAGCCAAGTCAGGCATCCCTGAAAGAGTGCAATCTCAGCAGTTGCTAAAAGAACCCCAGAAATAGCTTTGTCAAGAACCTCAACACTTCGCCTCTTTGCAGAATGTGACATAGGGAGCATACTAATCACCTGTTCTGTTACTCCACCAGAATCCGACGTGATAAGATAATAAAGTACCCATATGAATACCATTAGCTGAGATACAAAATTAAAAAGACCAGCAGCACCTGAAACTACGGAATTCCCAATCAAGAACACAACTTTCATGCTACCACCTAAGACAGATGTGCTACTAACAAGTATCCGTTGCATTACATTTACTCCTTGAAGAGCAAAACCCTTAGCCTTCTCAACCAAGTCCTCTCTAGTGATCAGCAGTTCCCTGAACATAACATCCACTTCTGCATATATCTGTGCCCATTCTCGATCCTTAATCCTTCTTTTTATGCTTAAGAATTTCTCTGCATAGGGAGAGGGGGATGCCAAAGCCGTGGAGTGATTAAATGAGTTGTTTGCAGGGGCTATTACAAAATGTTTTATTCCAGAAACAAACTCCGTCATATTATATTGCATAGCGTAGCTATCTATTTGTGTAAATACTGTCTCGTACATTTGAGAGGTGTACTTATCCACCATCCCTGGGACATCATTTTCGTCCATCCATTGCTTAACACCAATTTTCTCAGCATAATTACTTTCCTCTACGTGGGATTTCAATGCAATAACTGCATCTTTCCCCTCAACACCAATTTTATAGGAGAAGAAAATCATACCTGCCAAAGAACCCACACTCAAACCAACAATCAAACCAATCGCCACAATTGTCTTCAACTTTTTCAATATCCCTCTAGTAAAGAAAGCAGTGATAGGGAATCCACGAAAGCTATGACTTCTAAGAGATGTTACTGCATTCATAGTGGAATCCACACTGTTAGCCGTAAACATAAACCCCAAAGCAAGAAGAGCAACTGACCCCATTCCACCAACTTGCTCATAAGCAATCACAAACACCCAAAAAGACACAAGCCACCTCAACAAAATGAAAAATCCACTAGTATGACGCCTCGACGCATTATCTTTAGGTCTCCTAAGAACAACCCTGAAAATCTTATCCTTAATATCAACAAGGGTCCCAAGAAAGACTGTAAAAACAGCCACAGGAACAGCCAAAATGGTCTCAGTAAGGCCTAACTTTAAAGGTTCAGACCAAAATGTAACAAGGGTTTGCTGAATTCCCCTCAAAGGAATTGAACATAATACAGCCCATAACATAGCTCTCAAATACTCTTCAAGCAATTTACCAACTCCATAAATAATGAAAATTGTGAATACAAGTCCAGCATGAGCCATAGCTATGTAAAGGGCTAAACGTACCTGAGGATCAGAAGACAAAGAATTCTCATCTGTTGAGTTATTTTCCTTTGTTGGGGTTTTTGGCTGAGATTCAGAAGGTGGCTGGTTCTGTGGTTTTGGTTCTTCTGGTTTCCTCATTGAGGCTGATCTAAACATATCTTCCCAAGGTGGATTAATACAGCTTGATTCAGACTTTGGGTCTGAATAAGGTATCAGTTCCATTAATTCAAGGAGAGAGCAGAAAGAACAAAAGAGAGGCTTTTTCTCTCTTTGTTTTTTTCTTTTTTCTCAAGAATTCCTACAGAAAAGTGTTTGAAGAAAAAATGAAATTCAAGAATAAGCCTTTTTTTTGTCAGAACATGTGCTTGTTCAAAATGGGAGAAAATTCTTAAGATTGAATTTCTTGACTCCCCATTAATGGTGCTTTTAGTATCTGTACAACTTGTTATACTGTAAGATTTTGAAGGAAATTGATAAGGGGGAAAGGGGTGTTTCAGGACTAAGCTGACACAAATTGTCAGAATTTGTGTATCCTACAATGGGAAATTTTAGGAAGACTCTAACATGAATGATGTCTTTTATTAGCATCCACAACTTCAAACTGATACCAGAACCAGGTTTCAATGATTTGAGGACCTATTAGTTTTTGCGCACATGGTCCATTCCTATTTCTTTTGCAATGACGGCTTTGCCCTTTGCTATGAGCTTACAATAACCTCATTTTCTTGGAAATGTATTTTAATTATTCCAATAATAATAATAATTTGTTTAAAGAGATAATATATGTCTTGTTGAATTAGTATGGCAGAGAAGTAGATAATGCATTTTCACCTACAACCTTTGAGTCATCTCTTTTAAGTAATTTGATACTATTTGAAGTTGTAGTTCTTCATATATGTTTCATTTTACGGGAGTATCCCAAAAACGTCGAAACATAAAATAATTCTTTCTTACTTAAAATGCTTTTATTATGCTTACGTTTTCAAGTCCATCGCCCGTCTATATAAGCTGTTAATGCAGACCTTTAAAAGGGAGTCATATCTATTTTTCCTTCTTGCAAAAGTAAAATATAACGTAGAAACAGTTTCATTTTTCCTTTTCATGCATCTTATGTCAAAATTAGAACTAACTTGAAAAGAGTTATGTATACAATATTGTAATTATAGGGGTGTGAATGTGATTAAACAGTGAGTCATGGGACGATAATTAACAGTTAGAACGTGGGGTGTGGGGGAATGGGGGACCCACAATGAGGATGGCAAATGTAGACATCAAAACAACGAATTATTCAACATGCACCTATGACTTTGAATACTATTCCACTTGGACATTTATCCCCATTATATTTTAAAAAAATTAATATCTTTTTGACTATATATAATGTTATATTTTATTCATTGTGAATATTGGCTAAAATCAAGAAAAGATTTATACCAAAATTATGACTATCATGATTATAATTTCAGGTTATTTTGGACCAAACGATCCCTTACAATTTACTTCTGTGTCATAGCAGTACGCAGAAAGGATAAAAATCTATTGGGAAGAAATAAAGGTTTTAATTTTTTTTTTCTGGTGATATTTATATGCGATCGAAATCGAGCTCGCCTATAAGGCTCGGAACATGGCAATAAAGGACTGAAGATCGACCCTAAGTCCCATCGGGCCAGAACTCGGGGTCAGAACGCCTGCCTTCGAGAATATCGAGACCGTGATCCCGAAATCGATCCTTGCCCCGAACGAGCTCGAAGAAACATTGTTAGCATAGCCAATCGAAGACCGAAATATCCGTGACCGGTCGGATATTACGGCGAGAATCTTGGCACGTATCAATAAGGAACCGACAATCAGTAAATCAAGAGATTTTCTACTTTTTATAGAATTATACCTAAAGTAGACTCCTCAACTATATAAAAGGGGTCTGATAATTCATAGAGCACATTGTAACACGCATTCCAAAGCAATACATTATTACTTTTCTCTTTAAGCTCTTATTCTTCTGTATCTTGGTACTGATCGAAGCGCCTCCGACTCGAGGGTGGGTAACCTTCCGAGATTGAAATTGTCCAATTCGTGTGGTTTGAATTTACTTTATCATTGTTTATTTCGGTTTCAACTTAATTTATCACTCTGTGTCAAGTTAATCCGCATATCCTTAAATCACTTACAAATTTAATTGTTATCCAATTTTGAGGGTAAATAATTTGGCGCCCACCATGGGGGCTAAGGATAATAATGGTTATTTGATATAAATTTTCATAACACACACTACTTTACACTTGTTCTTTGAAGTGTCACTAATTTCAGGTTAAAGCTCAAAATGTCAAACTCTCAATCAGCACCCCTACATGTTGACAATGAGCCCGACCATCATGGTGAAAATAACAACATAGTGCCCAGTGACGAGGTACAACCCATTGATCCCATCAGAATTTCGGTCGCGGACCCGAGTGGCGCTAACTCGCATGTGGCTATCAACACAAATTTGTCTACCCACCCAGAGAATAACGTCTGCGGTGGAGCCCGATCGGCATCTCAAAATACACAAAACATTGGAGGAGACGATATCAATTTATGGGTGATCTTCGAAATGTTGCAGGCCCAACAAACGACGATAGCTTAGTTACAGAACCAAAGTCGCGCACCAAGCAGAATTGAACCCGATCCGTCCCGGGAAGTCACCTGCATGGATGAACCAGTCGCAGAGAGGTCGAATGAAAATGAATCAGGGACTAACCCCGAGATCATAAAGATGCTCGAGGAACTGACAAAACGGGTAGAATCAGGGGATAAAAAATCGAAGCTAATGACAAAAAGGTGGAAACCTAAAATTCCAGGGTCGACCAAATCCAGGAGCACCGTTGATATTGAAAGGCCTGGGTTCCAAGAAGTTCGTGCAAAATCCTTTTCCTCCGAGCACGGGTCCAAAGTCGATCCCTAAGAAGTTCCACATGCCCGAGATTCCTAAGTACAACGGAACGACCGACCCAAATGAGCATGTAACCTCCTACACATGTGCCATCAAAAGGAACAACTTGGAGGATGATGAGATCAAGTCTGTCTTGTTGAAAATATTCGGGGAGACCCTGTCAAATGGAGCTATGATATGGTATCATAACTTACCTCCTTATTCTATTGACTCGCTTTCTATGCTTGCAGATTCCTTCGTAAAAGCACACGCCGAGGCTATTAAGGTCGAGACCAGGAAGTTAGACATTTTCAAAGTAAAACAAAAGGATAATGAGATGCTCAGAGAGTTTGTGTCCCAGTTTCAAATGGAACGGATGAACCTGCCACCGGTCGTTGATGAATGGGACGTTCAGGCTTTCACCCGAGGACTCAACAATCGGAGCTCGTTGGCTTCATAGCATTTGAAACAAAACTTGGTAGAATATCTGACTGTCACTTAGGTCGATGTCCATAACAGGTATCAATAAAAAATTAGGTTCGAAGATGATCAGCTTGGGGCTCCTTCCGGTTTCGTGTATCCTGTCAGAACCATCGACAGAGTCAAGAGAGACATCGATTGTGAACCGAGATCAAACAGGGATTGGTATCATCCATGCAATGGAGACCATAGAAGCAGTGGGTCCGGGAGAAACTCTATGAGAAATGACTGAGGTCAGAGCAACTGGGGACTCATGAGCAAGAATAGCTTCGACAGGCCCGTCGGGCCTAAAGAAGTGTCGAGATTATCAGAGTACAACTTCAATGTCGATGCCGCCTGTATCGTATCTGCCATCGGACGCATGAAAGATACCAAATGGCCTAGACCTTTGCAGTCTGATCCAGCCCAAAGGGATCCCAACCTAATGTGCAAATATCATGGCACTCATGGCCACATAACAGAAGATTGCTGACAATTAAGAGAAGAGGTGGCCCGGCTGTTCAACAACGGACATCTCTGAGATTTCCTGAGTGATCGGGCCAAGAACTACTTCAGGAACAGGGATTCTGATAAGTAGACAAACCAGGAGGAACCTCAGCACGTCATTAACATGATCATTAGTGGGGTTGACGTTCCCAGGGGCCTATGCAGAAGCGCACCAAAGTATCAATCACAAGGGAAAAACGGACTCAGGATTACGTACCGAAAGGAACATTGTATTTCAACGACGAAGATGCTGAGGGGATCGTGCAGCCCCACAATGATGCACTAGTAATATCGGTACTCGTAAATCAATCTCGAATTAAGTATTTGTTAATTGATCTAGGTATCTCAGTCAATATCATCAGATCGAGGGTCGTGAAACAACTCGACCTACAAGATTAGATCGTACCTGCGGTCCGAGTCATAAACGGGTTCAACATGGCACGCGAGACCACTAAAGGGGAGATAACATTACTAGTGAACGTCGTCAGAACCGTTTAGGAAGACAAGTTCTATGTAATCGAAGGGGATATGAGATATACCGCTTTGTTCGGGAGGCCATAGATTCACAACATGAGAGCAATACCCTCGACACTGCACCAGGTGCTGAAATTCATAACACCCGGAGGAGTCAAAACATTTTATGGGGAACAACCAGCCACCAAGGAGATATTTGCAGTCGATGAGGTGATCCCCATATCCACACTCTCGACATCGGAGGACCCAAATCGAATGGTAAAAGCGGGACAAAAAGCAATCGTCGATACCAACCTCAACGGAATCGGAGGAATGAGAGGTAGACGAGGACGATGACTACAGAGTTTCCAGATCTTTCATAGGCCCTGACGATTCAGACGGTACCAAATTAACGGTCGAGGAACTGGAGTAAGTCACACTAACCGAATACTCGCCCGATCGAAAGGTACTAGGCACGTGGTTAAGCTTCGAGATCAGAAAAAAACTCATTCAATTTATTATAGCAAATGAATATTTTTGCGCTTAGTCCCACCTTGATATGACAGGGATCCCCGCCTGAAATAACCACTCACAAGAAAAGCCTAGACCCGAAGTTCCACTCAGTCAAGCAGAAAAGGAGACCCTAGTCCGAGGTCAAACATGCTTTCATCAAGGATGAGGTACTCTAAACTCCTTAAAATAGGGTCCATTCGGGAGGTTAAATACCCAGATTGGTTGGCGAACATAGTGGCAGTCCCTAAAAAATGGATTAAATTAAGAATGTGTGTAGACTATAAGGATTTGAATAAGGCATGTCCCAAGCAATCCTTCCCTCTATCCAACATCGATCGCATGATCGATGCCACGACCGACCACGAGATCCTTAGTTTTCTCGATGCCTACTCCAGGTACAACCAAATATGGATGAACCCGCGCGATCAGGAAAAAACCTCCTTTATCACTACAGCACCAACTGTTATTACGTGATGCCTTTCGGATTAAAAAATGCTAGTGCTACTTACCAATGCCTAGTAAACCGGATGTTCGAGGAACAAATAGGAAAATCAATGGAGGATTACATTGAAGATATGTTGGTTAAGTCCCTGCGAGCACAAGACCATTTGAAACATTTGCAGGAAACCTTCAACATGCTGAAGAAGTACAATATGAAGTTGAACCCAGAGAAATGTGCATTCGGAGTTGGATCCAGTAAATTCCTCGGATTCATGGTATCCAACCAGGGGATCGAGATCAACCCTGACAAGATCAAAGCCATCGAAGATATCACGATTGTGGACAACGTGAAGGCCGTGCAAAGATTAACTGAATGCATAGCCTCCCTAGGCGATTTATCTCGAGGTCCTCTCACAAGAGCCACCATTTCTTCTCATTGTTGATGAAGGGGAATAACTTCTCATGAACACCAGAGTGCCAACTGGCCTTGGACGAACTCAAGCGATATCTATCGAGCCCACATATGCTTTATACTCCAAAGACGGACGAGCAACTATACCTGTACTTAGCAGTATCAGAAGTAGCGGTAAGTGAAGTACTGGTCCGGGAAGAGCAAGGTACGCAATTTCCAATTTACTATGCTAGCAAGACTCTAGGTGAGGCCAAAACTAGGTACCCTCACCTAGAAAAAATAGCGCTCGCTTTGCTAAGCGCCTCTAGGAAGCTGAAACCATATTTTCAATGTCATCCCATATGTGTTGTGACTATTTACCCATTGCAAAATATAATATAGAATCGAGATCTCGGGACGATTGGCCAAATGGGTTGTGGAGATCAGCGGGTACGATATTGAATATCGGCCCCGGACCGCCATTAAATCTCAAATTTTGGTAGACTTTGTGGCTGACTTTATGCGGGCCCTAATAACCGAGGTCGAAAGAGAGTTGTTGGTGAACTCGGGGACGTCTTTGGGGATCTGACCCTCTTTACGGATGACGCCTCGAACGTAAAAGGGTCCGGACTTGGCATCGTGTTGAAGCCACCATCAGGCAATGTAGTTAGACAATCTATTAGGACTGTGAAATTGACTAACAACGAGGCCGAATATGAGGTCATGATTTCATGTCTCGAACTAGCCAAAATCTTGGGGGCGGAGGTGGTCGAAGCTAAGTGCGACTTCCTCCTCGTGGTGAACCAAGTTAATGGGACGTTCGAGGTCAGAGAAGAACAAATGCAAAGGTACCTAGATAAGTTGCAGGTAACATTACATCAGTTCAAGGAGTGGACTTTACAACACGTACCTCGGTATCAAAAATAGGGAGTCTGATTCCCTTTCTAACTTGGGATCATTAGTCGAGGACGACGAGTTCAACTCGGGGGTAGTCGTACAACTCATGATACCGGTAGTGAAAGAAGGCCATGCCGAGATAAACTCAACGAGCCTAACTTGGGACTGGAGAAATAAATACATAGAATATTCGAAGACCAAAAAACTGCTTTGGATCCAAAAGAATCGAGGGCCCTGCGTATGAAGGCGGTCCGGTTTAGCTTGTCCGAAAACGGAACCCTGTTCAGAAGGACATTTGATGGCCCGCTCGCAATATGTCTAGGACTGAGAGATACTAAGTACGTTCTAAGGGAAATTCACGAAGTTACCTGCGGGAATCATCCAGGCGCCGAATCATTGGTTCGAAAGATAATCAGAGTCGTCTACTACTGGATTGACATGGAAAAGAACGCAAAGGAGTTCGTATGAAAATGTGATGAATGACAAAGACATTCGATTTTTTCACCATGTCCGTTCATGAAATGGGGGATGGACATCGTTGTCCCCCTTCCATGGGCACCCGGTAAGGCTCAATTTATATTGTTTATGACTGACTATTTTTCTAAGTGGGTGCAAGCCCAGGCATATGAAAATATCAGGGAGAAAGAAGTCATCGATTTCATTCGGGACCATATCATATGTCAGTTCGGAATACCGGCCGAGATCGTGTGTGATAACGGCAAATAATTCATCGGCAGCAAAGTAAGCAAGTTTCTAGAAGACCATAAGATCAAAAGGATCCTATCAATGCCCTACCACCTTAGTAGGAACGGACAAGCAGAATCGACCAACAAAACCATACTCCAAAACCTCAAAAAGAGGTTAACCGACACCAAATGAAAATGGAAGGAAATCCTGCCCGAAGTCCTATGGGCATACCTTACGACCTCGAAGTCCAGTACTGGGGCTACTCCATTCTCGCTTGTTTACCACACCGAAGCTCTAATAACGGTCAAAGTCGAAGAACCAAGTCTCAGGTTCCGATATGCAACCAAGGAATCAAACGACGAGGCCATGACTATGAGCTTAGAGCTATTAGATGAAAGGCGTGAAGCCGCCCTTGTCTGATTGGCCGCCCAAAAACAGCGGATCGAGAGGTATTACAATCGAAGGGCCAACATTCGACACTTCAATTCGAGGACTTAGTGTTAAAGAAGGTCACACTAAGCACCCATAACCCGAACGAAGGGAAGCTGGGGCCGAACTGGGAAGGACCATATCAAATTATCTAGATTATCGGAAAAGGATCGTACAAACTCGGAGCAATGAATGGTGAACGGCTACCGAACAACTAGAACGTAAATCACTTGAAGCGATACTATTGCTAAGGTACGATCCCATTCATTCCTTTTACTTATTTGCATTTCGAACTAACACTTGCAGGCAACCGTCAAAAAACAATACAATTTTTTAGGCTTGAAAGCACGCGTACACTCTTTTTCCCTTGAACCGGTTTTGTCCCAGATGGGTTTTCCGGCTAGGTTTTTAACAAGGCAACAATAAATCCCGCTAACTTAGAATTGAAGGCTGCTTACGAACCGGTGTTGAAGAACACAACAATAGTATTCGAGGATTCTCTATGATCGACCTCGAACACTAGGGGGAATCACCCTCAGACAATGACTTTAGCAAGGAAATAAACTTTGCGACAGAATAGCCTCGGCTCGATCGATATGATTTACTATAAGGGCCAAGCAGTCAAATGTTCCATTCCCACATAGACTGCTCGATCCATGACATAAAGCTTGTACGTATGTGTAATTGTATATATTACGCATAGAAATAAAAGGAAGTTTCTACCTTGCAGATAAATATCTTTTCCCTTAAAAATCTTTTTCTCTTAAGGAATTTCCTCCATTCGATCCTCTAAAGATATCAAGCCCAAGGGTCGTCTTTATCCGGGTTTAAAGGATCGATCGCACTCGGGGACTGTCGTCCAAAGACAAACTCGGACGGCCCGAGCTATCAATTTCTGGGGGCATAAGACCTATTAGGCAGTTCCTGAACCTGAAAGGCTACTGCTATCCCCACTCGGGGACTATAATCTTAGGAAAGCTTGGATAACTCAGGGTAACAAGTCCACTGAGCAACACATGAACTAAAAAGGCTATGACTACTTTAAAACTGCTCAGAGACGTCCGGGACCCGTAACAAAAAACAAGGCCTTCAAAATTTCTTAACCGATTCTAAAGCCTATCCTCGGCAAACTATAATCTAATAAATTATAAGTACTTTGAGAAAAAGTTTCATACTAGACCCCCACGATGCCTTAAACAAAATAATATCGAAAGGCAAGCATGTTCCGAACATGACCTAACTATTTCATGCTAAGGCATTTCGATTCTTGCAAACATAAAGAATAAAACAAAGGAAAACAAATTTAGAATTGTCAAAGGGAAAAAAGAAGCCTTGTATTATATATACATATAGTCTTTACAAAGTCCAAGCAGCCTTGACAAAAATTACAAGAGTACAAAAACAAAAAAAAAAAAAAAAAAGGAAAATGTAAAAGGCACTTAAACGGCCTGGTCTTCACCGGAGCCCGCCTCGTCGCCAGGGTCTTCAGAGTCTTCTCCACCCTCGGATCCACTGGAACCCTCGGAGTCTTCCTCTTCCTCGGGATAAGCCAACTTCTTGGCCTCGGCTTCGAGCCCCTTAGCACTCTCAATTTCGGTCGATAAGTCAAAACCCCGAGCATGAATTTCCTCGAGGGTCTCCCTTCGAATTGCCGCTTCGCGTGCTCGACGATATGGTTCAGTCGATCATGGGAAGCCTCGGTATCAGCCTTATATTGGGCAAGTTTTATGAATGACCAAACAAATAAAATATTTCTAATCAGTAACTCTTTCAGCTTTGATCCATCTTAGCCTAATTTACTTTTTTAATTGTTCAATTCTTTAAAGGTATGAAATACTAAGTCCAAGTCCTAGGTTCTTTGACAATATTAATCTAGTTAATCAATTAGTGATATTCTATGTATTTGCTTACCTTATATTTATTAACCTAAATTTTATCGGTTAACCATATTTAATGGATCTTAAAGGGCGCTTTAATAACCTTCCCTATAAGATTAATTAGAACCCTTACCCGTAGTCTTAAAGGTTAAGCAGATCATATAATTGGTGTCCTAATTAACCTTTAAAATAATTTTGTGGCGACTCTTAATTAATTAAACCTCAGATTTGTCAATATGTTATACTTTGTTTTGACATGTGTTAAAACGGGGTATAACAGAGATGACGATCGATCGCTTCCAGTCAGGATCCACACTTGGAGCTGGGAACCGGTTGATCAGTTTTGGGCTTGAGGAAGGCCCGCTTGTTCCCGAAGATGGACTCTTATTCGACACCTCGAAGTCACCCAATCCGGTGACGTCCTCCCTGGCGGTAGAATCAACGCCATCAAAAAAGCCGCAAAAGGGGTTGTCCGCTTCGTGGGCCCCCTTGTTGGGACGTTCTTTTACCATCTGAGCCTCGTTATACATGGACTCATTTGTATGGGTCATCTTATAAATTAAGACTCCATTCCAGGCTCATTAGTCTTACAAATATTAATTTTAATTACCTCAATTTGCGTGCGCAGTCCGGGCGTGAAACTAGAAAGCTTTTATGTGAAAATATGAAAAATAATAATTTTTGGAATTTAAAATTTTGTTTTAGTTGACTTTGTTTAACGTCTTTAGTAAATGGACCCAGATCTGTGTTCCGACGATCCCAGGAGGTCCGCAATAAAATATGGGGCATGGGGGTATGCCCGAAACTGAATTCCGAGGTCCCTAGCCTTAGAAATTAATTTTTGAAAGAAATTATTTTGCTGGATTTTTAATGAAATAAAGAAATGAATTAATGTTCGAAATCGTATTTTGGTTTCGGAGCTCGATACAGATTTGTTATGATGTTTACATTCTATCTGTGAAATTTGGTAAGAATCGGAGTTGATTTGACAGATTCGGACGTCTGGTTGAGAAATAGTGAAAGTTGAGTGCTCTTGAGAAAAATGATTAGTTTTGAGGTTAAATGCATGATTTTAAATGTTATTTTCATGATTTGATCGCACGAGCAAGTCCGTATGATGCCTTTAGACTTGTGTGCATGTTTGGTTTAGAGCCCCGAGGGCTCGAGTGAGTTTCGAGGTAGGCTTCAGGATGCTTTTAAACTTGAAAAATCTGCTGGTGCATCAGTTCTGGTGTGCCCGCACCAGCGAGCCTTTGGCCGCAAGTGCGAGCTCACAGGTGCGGGTTCCTTCCCGCAGGTGCGGCCCTGGCCAATGTTTCTTGTTCCGCAGATGCGGACTCCCCATCGCAGGAGCGGGACCGCAGAAGCGGAAACCCTTCCGCAGATGCGGCCCCAGTGGCCATTTCCCTTTTTCGCGGAAGCAGAATAACTTCCTCACGTGCGCAAGTGCAGGTGGGACCCAAGCACCACAGGTGCGAGGGTCAGGCAGTGAGTTCATATCAATTAGAACTCCAGCCTTTTTATTCTTATTTTTCACAAAGGTAGAAGACCTAGGGCGATTTTCTCAAGTCTTTTTCTTCTAAAATCATAGGCAAGTGTTCATTAACTCTTTTCTTTCAATTACCCAATGTTTTTCATCACTTTTCAATCCAAAATCAAGAATTTTTATGGTAAAAATTGAGGGTTTGGGTAGAATTGGAGAATTTTGTAAAATGGGATTTTGACCTCAAATTGAGGTCGGATTTCGAAACTAATTGCATATTCGGGTTCGGGGGTGAATTGATAAATGTAATTTGGTCCGAACCCCGAGTTTGAACCAAGCGGATCGGTGGTCAGATTTTAATTTTTTTTTAGAAAACTTAGGAAAATCATAAATTTTCAGTAAAGTTACTTCCTTTAGCCTTAATTACTTATATTGAGCTAATTATGATTAGATTCGAGCGGGTTAGAGCAAAATTCAAAAGGAAAAGCAGTAATTGACATTGAATGGCCTGCAAATTTGAGGTAAGTGTTTGGTTTAACCTGGACTTAAGGGAATAGGAATCCTCACTTAAATGCTATGTGAATTCGCATGTATGTGGTGTATAGGTGAGGTGATGAGTATCTATGCACCACTAAATTGTCTGTTAAACATGATCCCTTTCCCGATTTCCAATTATTTGCTTCCGGGTTTAATTGTTTCATGGTTATTGAGGTTTATATGTCTATTTGGATTTGTAAATTTGTTGTTAAGTATTGCTTCAAGTATTTTGGAAGTGTTGGCTGTTCTTTTGGTTTTGTTGTGTTAGATAAGGATTGAGTTGGTGGCTAGTGTTACGATATGTATATAAATTCCGGTTGGCTTCGTTATGAAATGATAATTGATGAAGTTATGCGTTTTACAGCTTCTGTTTTCAATTGTTGATGTAAAATTTTTGTTGATGTTTTATACGTCAATACCACACAAGAGGGGGGTGATTTGTGTGGTGTCCAATTTTCAAGTGATATCATTATAGAAGGACCTGGTTCTTCTATGTGTTCCAACTCGTATTGTTGCGGAATAATAAATTCAGAAAAGTAAAGAACGCAGAGAATTTTACGTGGAAAACACCTGGCTCAAAAGGTAAAAAAACCACGACCTACTACTCAGTAGGATTTTCTCCAAACAGTTCACTACAACAATGAGCCAAACAGTATTTACAAAATAAACTCTTATGTAAACCTGAGGATTAACTCTAACCCTTTATGGCGAACTGGCCTCTACCTATTTGCGATAAACTTCAAGTTAACTATAACTTGAACACTCAGTACCTATTACAATTGCTTCTAGATAAAGCTGAAAGGTACAATTCGTAATCACCTACTATAAATAAACTAGACTAAAAGACAACAGATGGAACTGGTTCTTCTAGCTGGTTCAAGTAGCTCCAGATTCGCACTCTCCCATTTGGCTCGAATTGGTTGCAAAATTTCTTCACGAATTTTGCTCTTAATTCTTGATAAATTTCTGTTTTTGTGCGTCTGTATACAATAAGAACAATCTGCAATTTATAGGAGTTAGTAGATAAGGATTTAACTAGAATCCTAATGCAACTCTTTCATGGTGGAAGAGTTCTAGTCAAACTCAACTCCTAAATCCTTCCCTATCTTAGATTCTATTCTTATTGAATAAGGTGTCCTTCTCCAATTTCGTTTTTGCAATCTTTTATATCAGAAGATATCTCAATTTTACCAGAATACATTTATCTCATGCATGTGCATCTCATGTGCCTTTAACTCTGCTAGACTATGTCACCTGTGATGGACCTGGTTCATCTCGGAGTTCCTTTGTCAATCTTCAAAACTATTTCCTTTCTTGGGCCAACAAATTCCCCCTTTTTGATGATGACAAACTTTGTGCTTCAGGCCTGGTTCAGCTTAGTCCAACATTGACACATACAAGAGTATTAAGCATTTATCACAAAGAACCAGGTTCATTAGGTTATATATATCACATGTTCAGAGCACAACCTATCTTCTCCCTTTTGGCATCATCGAAAAGTTGCAAAACAAATTGTGTGAATCCCAGATTTTTAACACTTACTCATGGCCATTTGGGCAACAGCATATGCAATCATGGATTAATCATCAATAATCAACTAAGAATTAAGACTATCAAAGAAATATAGACAATGAATAAGAACAAAAGAAGCAAACTTCATTGATAGAGAGAATATGATTCTGCAACAATCCACAAAATGAAATAAAAACAGTTAAAACATGAGCAACAAACAAACAAAAAAAAATCTCGAATCTGGGTCGCTGAAAATTCTAGGCAGGGCTAAGAAATTAAGGCTTGGAAAAACTGCGGACCTGGTTCATTTAGCCAAGATGGATGGTTCAACAGACTTAGAAACAGATGAAGACTTCTTTGAGGAGGTCTTGCCTTTCTTGAGCTTAGGGGTCTGAACCTCTACCTCTATCACTTTTTTACTTTGATGGACCAGGTCCATCTCATCAACTTCAACAACCTCAATAGGCTCAACAACCTTTTCTCTCCCCTTTTTCACTCTTTTCTTCTTACTCTCCTCTAAATCTCTCTTCAACTCGTCCTCACTTTGCTTTACCTTGCTCCTTGTAGTTCTTCCTCTTGGAAAAGAAATATTAGAAGTCTCAGAAGCAGCTTTTCTTTTCTTACTTTCTCTTGCTGTTCCAGAAGTTTGAGCTTTAGGAGTTCTTTTCTTCTTTGGATTGTAATTATCGCCTAACATTTTTAGCAGATCCGCCAGGGTTTCCTCAGTAGATGAACCAGGTTCATCTGTTTGCTCTCCTAAATTTACTAACCCTTCAGCGGTTTCTCCTGATTGACGTCCCCCTGCGTTCTTGCTACTTTCTTCCTCCTTTTCTGGCTCACCTCCACAAATAGCAATTCTAACAGATTCAGAGGTGGTGAAGAATCAGTCGCTTCTTTCCCTTTTCCCTTTCTCATTACTCTGTACTCCCTCACTCTCATTTTTTTTTTAAATTTTTACCACCTATTCTTATTATTTCCGGCAACTCCACATCTATTACAGACCCAACCAGTATGAACCTATTTTCTAAGTTTTTCAGCAACATTAGAGATGTCCTCAGAAGAAGGACTTGGGACAGATGTTACCCGAGTCATCAAAAATTTGGGAATGGTTTTGTAAGGGAGGGGATGGCTTGAATGAACTTTTAGTTTTGAATTTATGGTTAAGGCTTTCCTAGAATCTAGGTATTTTAATTTGGTGAAGATTCTTGTTGAAACGGAACTGGTTCAAAGTCAATTGGATAGGCTTTTGAAGATTTTGAGTTTGGGTAGAGTTCTGCTCATGATTTAATTATTGGTATTTCAAAGTGTGCAGAGTGTAGAACACATACCTCGCCTTTCAGATGAACCAGCACGATGAACCAGGTTCATCATTTCAGAATCGTCTTGATCAAGCCTCAATTTGCAGAGATAGGAAAAATTTCATTAGTGACCAGTAAGTCATATCAAAACATGGCATAAGAGTATACTTTTTACAGTATGAGACTGAGCAATTGTTAATCTGATTATTTACACAAATTCCTGATTTTCTAGCCAATTTTTTTTTCATTTTTCCTTCTTCTTTTTCCCTTTTTTTCATGTACATTCTGAACTGGTTCAATCAGGTGATCTTAATCATCCCTAATAGTAACATGTTCCTTTCAAAATGCTCTCTACTCAGTGCTTTTGTAAAGATATCAACAATCTGTTTATCAGTAGCATAAAACTCAATAGTGATCAATCCCTTCTCATAATTATCCCTTAAAAATGATGTCGAACATCTATGTGCTTAGTTCTTTTGTGATAAACCGAGTTCTTGGTCATACTAATTGCATTAGTGTTTTCACAAAAGATAGTGATACAACCTACATCAATCCCACAATCCATTAATTGTTGTTTGATCCACAATATTTAGCACAACATGAGGCAGCAGCAATACACCCAGTTTCAGCAGTAGATAAGCCCTCAGAATTTTACCTTTTTGGTGGCCCAAGACACAAGACATGAGCCAAGAAATTGTGTCATACCTGATGTGCTCTTTCTATCCACAAGAAAAGCTGCATAATCAACATCATCATATCCCACTAAGTTGAAATTACTACCTTATGGATACCATAGAAAAAGGTCAGTGGTGCCTTTTAGGTATCTCAAGATCCTATTGACAGCAGTCAAGTGAGACTCTTTTAGATTTTCCTGGAATCCAACACAAAGTCCTACACTAAAAATAATGTCAGGTCTGCTAGCAGTGAGATATAACAAAGAGCTAATCATTCCCCTATACATCTTCTGATCAACAGATGAACCGGGTTCATCCATATCCAATTTCGTGGATGTTGCAATAGGAGTGTCAATTTCTTTGGATGTTACTTCCTGGTTTTGTTACTGAGGAATAGGTTCATGGACAGGTTCCCTCGAGGTTTGAGGATTGGTTCCTCTCTAGTCATTTCCCCATGTCACGTTGCCCTGGGTGGAAGGACCTGTTCCATCCTGTGATGCTGCTTCAGGCTGGACTGTGACTTCATCATTTGAGTTTCTTGTTAGTCCAATCTCTTAATCATCTTGTTCCTTATCAACCCCAATGATCTCACCTTTATTCCCATTTCCAAAGGAGACATTACCTCCTTTGAGGTTCTCAAGTGAAAGGAATTGGTCCTTGCTTCTTGTCATGTGCTTTGAGCAGCCACTATCCATGTATCATATTTGGTTGCTCCCCTTCACTTGAACCTGCAAAAGGAAATCAGGGGTTATTTTTAGGAACCCAAACTAGGTTGGGTCCCTTTCTATAGGCAAAAGGATAAATCACATTCTTTTTAGCCCAACTTGGCAGCCTATTTTTCCCTAGAACAAAAGTTTTGTTCTTCTGACTTGCCTTCTCTTTTACAGTGCATTCACTTTTATGGTGACCAATATTACCATAGTTTGTGAAAATCTTGTTCTCAGGGAGTGTGAGGTACTTGCCTTTGGGATCTCACTTAGGTGTAGAGTTTCCAAAGTCAAGTCCTCTTCAATGAAATGTTCTGATTTAGTCAACATATCCACAATAACCCAAACGACGTCGAACTTCCTTTGAGTCCGTGGGAGTCCAACAACGAAGTCCATAGTGATATGCTCCCACTTCCACTCAGGAATCTCTATCTGCTGAAGTAAACCACCGGGTCTTTGATGCTCATATTTCACCTGTTGGCAATTCAAACAACGAGCCACATAAGCAACAATATCCTTTTTCATCCTTTGCCACCAANGTATTTGATGCTCATATTTCACCTGTTGGCAATTCAAACAACGAGCCACATAAGCAACAATATCCTTTTTCATCTTTCGCCACAAGTAGTGTTGTCGCAAGTCCTGGTACATCTTGGCAGCACCCAGGTGAATAGAATACTTAGAAATGTGAGCTTCTTCAAGAATCAACTCACGAAGGCCATCAACGTTAAGCACACATATACGACCATGCATCCTCAAAACACCATCATCTCCAATTGTAACCTTCTTGGCACCACCGTGCCGAACTGTGTCCCTAAGGACCATCAAGTGCGGGTCATCATCCTGCCGATCTCTGATACGCTCGAATAAGGAAGACCGAGCAACTGTACAAGCTAGAACATGGATGTGCGAAATATCCAACCTCACGAACTGATTAGCCAATGTCTGAATAACTGAAGCTAACGGTCTCTCACCAACTGTTTAGGATTTTCTCCAAACACTTCACTACAACAATGAGCCAAACAACATTTAAAAAACAAACTCTTTTGTAAACCTAAGGATTAACTATAACCCTTTGTATCAAACTAGACTCTAGCTATTTGCGACAAAATTCAAGTTAACTATAACTTGAACACTTTGTACCTATTACAATTGCTTCTAGATAAAGCTGAAAGGTACAATTTGTAATCACTTACTACAAATAAACTAGACTAAAAGACAACAGATGGAACTGGTTCTTCTAGATGGTTCAAGTAGCTCCAGATTCGCACTCACCAATTTGGCTCGAACTGGTTGCAAAATTTCTTCACGAATTTCGCTCTCAATTCTTGATAATTTTTTGTTTTTGTGTGTCTATATACGATAAGAACAATCTGCAATTTATAGGAGTTAGTAGATAAGGATTTAACTAGAATCCTAATGCAACTCTTCCTTGGTGGAAGAGTTCTAGTCAAACTCAACTCCTAAATCCTTCCTTATCTTAGATTCTATTCTTATTGAATAAGGAGTCCTTCTCCAATTTCATTTTTGCAATCTTTTCTATCAGAAGATATCTCAATTTTACCAGAATACATTTATCTCATGCACGTGCATCTCTTGTGCCTTTAACTCTGCTGGTCTATGTCACCTGTGATGGACCTGGTTCATCTCGGAGTTCCTTTGTCAATCTTCAAAATTATTTCGTTTCTTGGGCCAACAGTTGTGAAAGGCTTGGCCTGAATTGTGAAAGTTTTTATGAATAAACTGATATGATATGTCTGGTGGGAGCGGGTTGCACGCTGCAACAAGGAGTGATAAGGGTGGACATGTGGGATCGGGTTGCACGCTGCAACAGAAGAAATAAGGGTGATATATATATATAGGGAGGAGCAATAAGGGTGGACAGGTGAGAGCGGGTTGCGCGCCGCAACAAGGAGCGATAAGGGTGAATATTTATGTTTTACTGATTTTCGAAAATAAGGATTTGAAAAACTCCGATTTTTGTTAAAAAGGTTTTCATACTCTGATTTTTATTGTGATTTAAATTGAAACTTGGAAAAATTGAGAAGTTGATTAAAATTGATATCTGAAGAGAGTTATCTGAGTTGTTTCTTTTATTTACTATTGCAAGTTATTGGTTATCGAGTTTATTGTTATTGTTTCTTTCTTGATTTATTATATATATATATATATTATTTACAGGTTATGTAGTTAATTCCCCGCCGTAGCCTCGTCACTACTTCGTCGAGGTTAAGCTCGGCACTTACTCAGTACATGGGGTCGGTTGTACTGATACTACACTCTGCACTCTTTTGTACAGATCCAGGTACCGGCCAGAGTTAGTAGATCTTAGTAGCTGCGCATTTTGTTCAGAGACACGAGGTAGATTTGCTGGCGTCCGCAGACTCCTGGAGTCTTTTCCTATTCATTTAGATACTGTTTTATTTCATTCGAAACAGAGATATATTTCTTTCAGTACATTTATTTATAGTATTCTTTAGTAGTTCATGATGTGACACTAGACCCTGGGGTAGCTTTATAGTTATATATTTAGTTCGTGTTTCGGCTTAATTATTGCTCCTCATTATTATTCATGGAATTATTTAGTGGAAAACATTAGATTTCATATTAATTTTAAATTGTTTTATTATGTGTAAGTAAACTTTAAAAAAAGGAAATGGTTAATTAATTTCTAACATTGGCTTGCCTAGCAAGTATTGTGTTAGGCGCCATCACGATCCCGTGGGTTGGAAATTTGGATCGTGACATCATTGAACGATGGTGACTCAGTGATATCTATCACATCGTGTACTTACTTCGAGGCATTGCCTGCATCCCGGGAAGCCTTGACCCTAGACACCTCTTCGGCCTCCCTAACCTGAGGAAGATCAGTATCACGATCCAAATTCCCAACCCCCGGGATCGTGATGAAGCCTAACACAATACTTGCTAGGCAAGCCAATAATAGAAATTAATTAACCATTTTCTTTCGAACATTTACTTAAACGCAATAAGACAATTTAAAATAAACTAAATCCAATAATTTCCAACGAATAACTTCATGAATAATAATAATAATCAATAATTAAGCTTAACCATGAACTAAATATAT
Organism: Nicotiana knightiana; assembly: GCA_005239525.1. Lineage (NCBI taxonomy): Eukaryota > Viridiplantae > Streptophyta > Magnoliopsida > Solanales > Solanaceae > Nicotiana > Nicotiana knightiana. The sequence continues at coordinate 39,418 of ML416959.1, read as the reverse complement.
AACTATAAGACTACCCAGGGTCTGGTGTCACAATTCACGAACCACTAAGAATACTACAAATAATGACTGAAATAATTATGTATCTATTTTGAATGTAATAAAACAGTATCTATAAAACTAAGAGAAGACTCCAGGAATCTGCGGACGCCAGCAGATCTACCTCGTGTCTCCGAGTATATGATGACAGCTACTAAAATCTCCTAACTCTGGCCGGTACCTGGATCTGCACAAAAGAGTGCAGAGTGTAGTATCAATACAACCGACCCCATGTACTGAGAAAGTGCCAAGCCTAATCTCGACAAAGTAGTGACGAGGCTACGGCGGAGCATCAATAATAAAACCTGTAAACAATATATAATAAATCAAGAAGGAAAAATTCTAAAATAAAAAAAACGATAACTGTAGCAACAATTAAAATAACTCAGCCACCTTTTCGAGGTCTCAGCTATAACCAAACCTTACATAAGTTTCTAAATTTCTAAACTTTGACTTTAAACATAAAAGTAAGTGCAAAATATGAAGAGTAGTAAAGTAAAACAGTAAGTTTTCAAATATTTGCTTTTGAAAATCAATAAAACATAAGTGTCCTCCCTTATCGCTCCTTGTTGCGGAGTGCAACCCGCTCCCACTTGTCCACCCATATTGCTCCTCCCTATATATATCACCCTTATTGCTCCTGTTGCGGCGTGCGACCCGATCCTACCTGTCCACCCTTATCACTCCTTGTTGCGGCATGCAACCCGCTCCCACCAGACATATTATATCACTTTATTTATGAAAATTTTCACAATTCAGGCCAAAACCCTTCACAATATTTTGTCTCGACAATTATAAACAAAATTCTGTACAACTCATAAACTTCATTAATTATCATTTCACAAAGAGACCAACCGGAACATATATAATCAATTACTGTCAACCAGCTCATCCTTTATATGTATCACAATGAAACCAAGGGAACAACCAACACTTCCAAATACTTGAAACAATAGCTAACAACAAATTAACGAAACCAAGTAATCATGCAGACATCAATGAGCATAAAACAATTAAGCCATGATTCACATAAATTGAAAACGTGAAAAAGGATCATGTTCAACAACCAAATTGTGGTGTATAGATACTCCTCACCTCACCTGGCCCGCTTGGTCTAAACTCGAGGTTCGAACCAAAACCCGTTTATCCAATCTCCCCCGAGCCCGGATATACAATTGGTTTTGGAATCCGACCTCAATTCGAGGTCTAAATCCTCAAATTTTGAAATTCCTAAGTTCTACCCAAAAACCCCAATTTATACCATGAAAACTCTAGATATTGAAATCTTGTTAAAAGTTGTTAAGGAATGAAATGAATTAGTTAGAGATCACTTACCAATGATGTGGAGAAGTTTGGGACTTTGGAAAATCGCCTATGGAGGTTTAAGGTTTGAGAGAATTGAAAAAGAAGTGAAAACCCCGTCAAAAATATGATATAACAGGTTGCGGGTCTCGCATTTGCAAACTGGAGTTCGCATTTGCGAACCCTGGGAATTCTGGGGGTTTTCGCAAATGCGATAAAAATGTCGCATTTGCGACAAGGTGGCACTTCGCAATTGCGACCCTAAATTTTGCATTTGCGAGATCTGGGGCTGGCCCAGGACTTCGCAAATGCGAAGCCTGATCTCGCAAATGCGAGATCAGAGGCCTGCAACCCCAGATTTCAGCGGTGGTGTATTTTTCTAAGTTTAGACACTCCGTATCCCACCCGAAACTCACCCGATCCCTCAGGGCTCCAAATCAAACATGCACGCAAGTCTAAAAACATCATACAGACTTGCTCGTGTGATCAAATCATCAAAATAACATAAAAACCACAAATTTAGCCTCAAAACTCAAGATTTCCTCAAGAACACTCAAATCCCTAACTTTTCAACTGGACGTCTGAATCACGTCAAACCAACTCCGATTCTCATCAAATTTCACAGATAGGACTTAAATATCATAACAAACTTGTTCCGGGCTTCAGAACTAAAATACAGGCCCGATACCAACAATTTCACATATTATTTCATTTCTTTATTTCTTATAATAACCAGCTGAACAATTTTCTTCAAAAATTGTTTTCCAAGGCTAGGGACCTCGGAATTTAATTCCGGGCATACGACCAAGTCCCATATTTTATTGCGGACCTCCCGAGATCGTCGGAACACATATCCGGGTCCGTTTACTCAAAACATTGACCAAAGTCAACTAAAACCAAATTTTAACTCTAGAAATTACTCTTTCTCATATTTTCACATAAAAGCTTTTCGATTTCATGCACGGACTGTGCACGCAAATCGAGGTAAATAAAATTAATCTTTTTAAGTCTAATGGGACTGGAATGGAGTCTTAATTTATAAGATGACCCTTTGGGTCATCATAATCTCCACCTCTAAAACAAATATTCGTCCTCAAACGGATATAGAAAATTACCTGAACTGGTAAACAAGTGGGGATATCTACTTTGCATGTCTGAATCGAACTCCCAAGTAGCAGCCTCAATAGGTTGACCTCTCCACTACACTCGAACTGAAGGGTAACTCTTTGATCTCAACTGACAAACCTGCCGGTCTAGAATGGCTATCGGCTCCTCCTCATAAGTCAAATCTTTGTCCAATTGGACAGAGCTGAAATCTAACATGTGGGACGGGTCACCATGATATTTTCGGAGTATAGATACATGAAATACTAGATGAACAGAGGATAACCCTGGAGGCAATGCAAGTCTATAAGCTACATTCCCCACTCTATCAAGAATCTCAAATGGTCCGATATACCTAGGGCTCAACTTACCCTTCTTCCCAAATCTCATCACACCCTTCATGGGAGATACCCGAAGTAATACTCTCTCTCCAACCATGAATGCCACATCACGAACCTTACGGTCGGCGTAACTCTTTTTCCTAGACTGAACTGCACGAAGTCGATCCTGTATAATCTTGACCTTATCTAAGGCCTCTTGAACTAAGTCTGTACCCAATAACCGAGCGTCTCCCAGCTCAAACCACCCAACTGAAGATCTACACCGTCTACCATATAATTCCTCATAGGGGGCCATCTGAATGCTCGATTGATAACTATTATTGTAGGTAAACTCCGCTAACGGCAAGAATTGATCCCAAGAACCTCCAAAGTTAATAACACAAGTGCGAAACATATCCTCTAAAATCTGAATAGTCTCGGACTGCCCGTCCGTCTGAGGATGAAATGTGGTGCTCAACTCAACTCGGGTACCCAACTCTCGCTGAACTGCCCTCCAAAAGTGTGAGGTAAACTGCGTACCTCGATCAGAAATGATAGACACGGGCACACTGTGAAGGCGAACAATCTCTCGAATATATATATCTGCCAACCGCTCCGAAGTGTAAGTACTTGCCATTGGAATGAAATGTTCTGATTTAGTCAACCTATCCACAATAACCCAAACGGCGTCGAACTTCCTCTAAGTCCGTGGGAGTCTAACAACGAAGTCCATAGTGATACGCTCCCACTTCCACTCAGGAATCTCTATTTGCTGAAGTAAACCACCGGGTATTTGATGCTCATATTTCACCTGTTGGCAATTCAAACAACGAGCCACATAAGCAACAATATCCTTTTTCATCTTTCGCCACCAATAGTGTTGTCGCAAGTCCTGGTACATCTTGGCAGCACCCAGGTGAATAGAATACTTAGAAATGTGAGCTTCTTCAAGAATCAACTCACGAAGGCCATCAACGTTAAGCACACATATACGACCATGCATCCTCAAAACACCATCATCTCCAATTGTAACCTTCTTGGCACCACTGTGCCGAACTGTGTCCCTAAGGACCATCAAGTGCGGGTCATCATCCTGCCGATCTCTGATACGCTCGAATAAGGAAGACCGAGCAACTGTACAAGCTAGAACATGGATGTGCGAAATATCCAACCTCACGAACTGATTAGCCAATGTCTGAATAACTGAAGCTAACGGTCTCTCACCAACTGGAATACATGCAAGGCTGCCCATACTTACTGCTTTCCTACTCAATGCATCGGCCACCATATTGGCCTTCCCCGGATGATACAATATAGTGACGTCATAATATTTCAATAACTCTAACCATCTCCTATGTCTCAAATTAAGATCCTTTTGCTTGAACAGGTACTGGAGGCTACGATGATCTGTGTAAACCTCACATGGCAAGCCATAAAGATAGTGCCTCCATATTTCAATGCATGAACAATGGCTGTCAACTCTAAGTCATGGAAAGGATAATTCTTCTCATGAATATTTAACTGCCGAGACGCATATGCTATCACCCTGCCCTCTTGCATCAATACCACTCCCAACCCAATACAGGAAGCATCAGAATATACCGTGAAAGATCCTGAACCTGATGGTAACACCAACAACGGTGTTGAAGTCAAGGCGGTCTTAAGCTTTTGAAAACTCGCCTCAAACTCGTCCGACCATTTAAATGGATCACCTTTCTGAGTCAACTTGTTCATAGGGGCTGATATAGATGAGAACCCCTCCACAAAACGACGGTAATATCCCGCCAAATCGAAGAAGCTCCTGATTTCCATGGCTGAAGTGGGTCTAGGCCAGTTCTTGACTGCCTCTATCTTTTTAGAATCTACTTAAATACCCCCTGCTGATACGACATGACCCAAGAAAGCTACTGAGTCTAACCAAAATTCACACTTTGAAAATTTTGCATAAACTGATTATCCCTCAAAGTCTGGAGTGTTATACGAAGGTGTTGTTCATGCTCCTCCTGACTGCGGGAGTATATAAGAATATCATCAATGAACAAAATTACGAAGGAATCCAGATAAGGCTTGAAAACTCGATTCATCAAATCCATAAAGGTTGTTGGGGCATTAGTCAAGCCAAAAGACATCACCAAAAATTCATAGTGCCCATACCTTGTCCGAAAGGCTGTCTTAGGGACATCGAATGCTCTAATCTTCAACTGATGGTAGCCTGATCTCAGATCAATTTTTGAAAATACACTGGCACCCTAAAGCTGATCAAATAGATCATCAATCCTCGATAATGGATACTTATTCTTGATAGTAACTTTATTCAACTGCCGGTAATCTATACACATTCTCATCGATCCATCCTTCTTCTTTACAAACAAAACTGGTGCACCCCAGGATGAGACTAGGTCTAATGAAACCCTTATCAAGTAATTCTTGCAACTGTTCTTTCAGTTCTTTCAACTTTGGTGGGGCCATCCGGTATGGAGGGATAGAAATGGGTTGAGTGCCCGAGGCAACATCAATACAAAAATCGATATCCCTATCGGGTGGCATCCCCGGCATGTCTGCAGGAAACACTTCGGGAAACTCCCGAACAATAGGCACTAATTATATTGAAGGAATCTTGGCATCAGAATCACGGATATGATCCAAATAAGCCAAACATCCTTTCTCAATCATGCGACGAGCCTTGGCATAAGAAATCACTCTGCTGGGAGAATGACCAGGAGTACCTTTCCATTCTAACCGACGCAATACCAGCAAAGCTAAAGTAATTGTCGTTGCGTGACAGTCCAAGATGGCATAATAAGGTGACAACCAATCCATGCCCAAAATGAAATCAAAATCGACCATGCAAGAAGCAAAAGATCTACACTAGTTTCAAGACCCTCAATAATGACTACGGCACGAACGATATACACGATCTACAACAATAGCATCCCCCACCAGCGTAGACACATAAACAGGGACACTCAAAGAATCGCGGGGCACAACCACATACGAAGCAAAATAGGATGACACATAAGAATAAGTAGACCCCGGATCAAACAAAACTGAAACATCTTTATTACAAACTAAAATGGTACATGTGATAACTGCATCGGAGGACTCCGCCTCGGGTCTGGTTGGAAATGCATGTAATCGGGGCTGAGCCCCACCACCCTGAGTTGCATCACCGGGAGTACCCCTGACAGGTGGTCCTCCATCTCTAACGGGCTGGCCACCACCTCTAGCGGGCTGGCCTCCACCTCTAGCATGCTGACCTCCACCTCTAACATTCTGACCTCTACCTCGGACTACCTGACCCCTACCCCTGGCTGGCTGGGCAGGTGGTGCTGTAGCTGGTGCCCGAACTATAGCACGAGAATTCTGGTACTAAGGTTGATTACCCAAAAATATCGAACAAGATTTTCGAATGTGCCCATACTCACCACACTCATAACATCCATCCTGATACTGGGGCTGACCCTGACGAACCGGCTGACCTTGATAATAACTCTAAAAAGGAGGTGCTCTGATAGGGGCTGACTGATCAGAATAAGGCAAGTAAGAGCCACAACCCCCTGAGGCACCATGGGACGTTTGAAGTGCTGAATTGAATGGCCTGGAAGAATGGCCCCTACCCTGAGTATCTTCGCCTCCAGACAAGGCACCGCTTTGTCTACCGGAATGGAGAGGTCTCTTGTCTGACCCCTAACCTCCCATCCCGAGAACCGTCTCAACTATCCTGTCCACATTGTCCGCATCCTGAAATGAAATCTCAGTCCCTGTCTCCTTAGCAATCTGCAACCTGATGGACAGGGCAAGGCCCTCAATAAATCTCCTAACCCTATCTCTCACAGTAGGCAACATGATTGGCTGCTGGGGTTTGAACCTGAGGAGTAGTCTGATTAGGAGTGTGGGTAATAGGAGTCTGGACCCCTTCTCCAGCCTGAGACGTGGCTGCTGCAACAGGGAATGCGCAAGTCTGGGCTACACTCTCCATAAGGCCCACTAATCTGACCAAAGCACCCTGAAGTATCGGGATAGCAATAAACCCCTCTGGAACCTGAGCTGGTCTAGATGAAACGGTCTGAGATGGAGCCCCCTATAAATCTCAATATGGGGCTCCGCAGCTGGAGCTGCTGTCTGAGCAGTAGGCTGTGTCCTGCCCCTGCCTCGGCCCTTGACGTGGCCTCGGCCTCTGCCCCTAATAGGAGCTGCTGCTGCTGCTGGAAGACCGGATTGTTGATCAGCGGAAGAGGAAACACGTGTTCTCGCCATCTGCGAGAGAGTAGAAGAGTGTCAATCAGTATTTGAGATACCAAGAATCGCACGACAGAGTAGAAATAAAAACTGAGTTTGTTCCTAACTTCATAGCCTCTGTGAGATAAGTACAGACGTCCCTGTACCGATCCCTCAAACTCTATCAAGCTTGTTCGTGAATTGTGAGACCTATGCAACCTATTGCTCTGATACCAACTTTTCACGACCCAAATTCCCAACCGGCTGGATCGTGATGGCGCCTATCACAATACTTCCTAGGCAAGCTAATGTTAGAAATTAATTAACCATTTTCTTTCGAACATTTACTTAAACGCAATAAGACAATTTAAAATAAATTAAATCCAATAATTTCCAACGAATAACTTCATGAATAATAATAATAATCAATAATTAAGCCGAACCACGAAATATATATATATATATATATATATATATATATATAAGACTACCCAGGGTCTGGTGTCACAATTCACGAACCACTAAGAATACTACAAATTATAGGCTGAAATAATTATGTATCTGTTTAGAATGTAATAAAACATGTCTATAAAAGTAAGAGAAGACTCTAGGAATCTGCGGACGCTAGTAGATCTACCTCGTGTCTCCGAGTATATGATGACAGCTACTAAAATCTCCTAACTTTGACTGGTACATGGATCTGCACAAAAGAGTGCAGAGTGTAGTATCAATACAACCGAACCCATGTACTGAGAAAGTGCCGAGCCTAACCTCGACAAAGTAGTGACGAGGCTACGGCGGGGCATCAACAATATAACCTGTAAACAATATATAATAAAGCAAGAAGGAAAAATCTAAAATAAACAAAACGATAATGTAGCAACAACTAGAATAACTCAGCCACCTTTTCCAGGTCTCAGCTATAACCAAACCTCACATAAGTTTCCAAATTTCCAAACTTTGACTTTAAAAATAAAGTAAGTGAAAAATATGAAGAGTAGTAAAGTAAAATAGTAAGTTTTCAAATCTTTGCTTTTGAAAATCAATAAAACATAAGTGTCCTCCCTTATCTCTCCTTGTTGCGACGTGCAACCCACTCCCACTTGTCCACCCTTATTGCTCATCCCTATATATATCACCCTTATTGCTCATGTTGCGGCGTGCAACTCGATCCCACCTGTCCACCCTTATCACTCCTTGTCCCGCTCTTACAATACATATCATATCACTTTATTTATAAAAAATTTCATAATTCAGGCCAAAGCCCTTCACAATATTTTTGTCTCAACAATTATAAACAGAATTCTGTACAACTCATAAACTTCATCAATTATCATTTAACAATGAGACCAACCTGAATATATATAGTCAATTACTTTCATCCAGCTCATCCTTTTTATGTATCACAATGAAACCAAGGGAACAACCAACACTTCCAAATACTTGAAAAAATATCTAACAACAAGTTAACAAAACCAAGTAATCATGGAGACATCAATGAGCATAAAACAATTAAGCCATGATTCACATAAATTGGAAACGGGAAAAGGGATCATGTTCAACAACCAAATTGGTGGTGTATAGATACTCGTCACCTCACCTATACACCACACACATGCAAATTCACATAGAAATTAAGTGGTGATTCCTATTCCCTCAAGTCAAGGTTAAACCAAGCACTTACCTCAATCTTACAAGCAATCACTGCTCTAGCACGGCCTTCCCTTTAGAGTTTGCCTCTAAACCGCTCGAATCTAATCACAATTGGTTCAATTTCATCAATTATTGCTTAAAGGAATCAACTTTAATGAAACTCTATGGTTTTCCTATGTTTTCTTATCAAAATACAAAAATCGACCCCGAGCCCGCTTGGTCTAAACTCGAGGTTCGGACCAAAATTCGTTTACCCAATCTCCCCCGATCCCGGATATACAATTAGTTTTGGAATCCGACCTCAATTCGAGGTCTAAATCCCCAAATTTTGAAATTCCTAAGTTCTACCCAAAAACCCCAATTTTTACCATGTAAATTCTAGATTTTTGGTTAAATCTTGTTAAAAGTTGTTAAGGAATGAAAAGAATTAGTTAGAGATCACTTACAATGATGTGTAGAAGTTTGGGTCTTTGGAAAATCGCCTATGGAGGTTTAGGGTTTGAGAGAATTGAAAAAGAAGTGAAAAACCCATCAAAATCTGATATAACAGGTTGCGGATCTCGCATTTGCGAACCCTGGAATTTCTGGGGTTTTTCGCAAATGCGATAAAAATGTTGCGTTTGCGACAAGGTGGCATTTCGCAATTGCGATCCTAAATATAGCATTTGCGAGATCTAGGGCTGGCCCAGGACTTCGCAAATACAAGCCTAATCTCGCAAATGCGAGATCAGAGGCATGCAACACCAGATTTCAGTTGTTGGGTATTTTTCTAAGTTTAGACACTTCGTAGCCTACTCGAAACTCACTCGAGCCCTCAGGACTCCAAACCAAACATGCACGCAAGTCTAAAAACATCATACAGACTTGCTCATGTGATCAGATCATCAAAATAACATCAAAAACCACAAATTTAGCCTCAAAACTCAAGATTTCCTCAAGAACACTCAAATTCCTAACATTTCAACCGGACGTCCGAATCACGTCAAACCAACCCCGATTCTCATCAAATTTCACAGATAGGATTTAAATATCATAACAAACTTTTTCCGGGATCTAGAACCAAAATACGGTCCCGATACCAATAATTTCACATATTATTTCATTTCTTTATTTCCTATAATAACCAGCTGAACAATTTTCTTCAAAAATTGTTTTCTAAGGGACCTCAGAATTCAATTCCGGGCATACGCCCAAGTCACATATTTTACTGCGAACCTCTTGGGATCGTCAAAACACATATCCGGGTCCATTTATGCAAAATGTTGACCAAAATCAACTAAAACCAAATTTTAACTCTAGAAATTACTATTTCTCATATTTTCATATAAAAGCTTTCCAGTTTCACGCCCGGACTGTGCACGCAAATCGAGGTAAATAAAATTAATTTTTTTTAGGCTAATGGGCCTGGAATGGAGTCTTAATTGATAATATGGCCCTTTGGGTCATCACAATCAGTCTAGTCTCTCTCCGGTTCGGAGGCCCCTTGCCCTTCGAGTTGCGATGACACATGGGCCATCAAATCAAAGGCTTCACCCTCTTCTTCGGATTCGTCCCTCAATCGATAGAGTGAATCCTAAGATGGTGCGGAGCGCTGGTGCTTTCTTTGGATTTGCGCACCAACCTTTTCCTTGATTTCTTTTTCTCCGAGCTCGGAGAACTCGGAGCGCTCTTCCTTTTTTTCTCTTCACCATGTCTCGGAGTAGGGGACTCAGCGGGGAAGTTCACGCTATCGAATGGAGGCCTCAGTTTGACATCCTTGGGTAAGCTTCAAAAAGTAATAAAATAAGTGAGAACTCAATGACACAAGAGGAACCCAAATATCACTTACTCAGGAAAGGAATCTCACCATGAGAATGGGCCTCCCAACGGCCCTTCGAAAGCTCGCACCATGAGCACCCGGAATAGGAAATTTATGATACGATGCCCTCGACCCACTCCTTGAATCGAGGGACTGCATTCGGGACTCGAGCAACAGCTGTAACACCAGAAAACACCGATAAGAAGGAAGGAAAAAAAAGTGTAAAATCAAATTTTGAAAACGAAATTATACTTACATGATGTATTCTACTTCTCCGGGAACGACATACGCTCAACTAGGATCAAGTCCGAAGTCCTCACTTGGACAAAACGGCCTTGCCAGCCTCGATCCCGATCTTCATCAATACTCGAGAATGGGGCTTAACCGACCTGACGTGCGAGCTTAATCAGTNCCCCCCCCCGGAAGATTTGGGGACTGTATAAGCGCATAAGGTGGTCGAAGGTGAACGGGCATCCATCGATCTTGCTCACGAAGAACCGAAGAAGGATCATGATCCTCCAGAGTGAAGGGTGAATTTGATCGAGGCATACCTCGTATCTTTTGCAGAAGTCGATGATGACCGGGTCCATCGGGCCCAACGTAAAGGGATAAGTGTAAACACTTAAGTATCCCTCGACATGGATGGTGATGGCTTCGTCGGGTTCAGGAACCACTACATGCTTGTCAGTCCAATTGCAATCCTTTTTTACTGTGGAGAGGACTCTTCAGTGATCGAGCATATGTATCTCGAGACATCCTCACACCGGCCTTGTATGGAGGAGGTTTTTCAACCTTGAAATCGACGGTGACCGAGCATCCTCCGGGGATGAACATTTTCAAAGGGGGTTTCGGTATTGGTTCATCGACGATAGTACGCGAAACAGTTTCTTCGACCTCAGTAACCGGCCGCGAAGTAGAAGGGTTTTCTTTTTGGGGAACGATTTTTGAAGTCTTTGCCATTTCTTTAATAATAGAGGAAGAGAGGAAGATGAAGGAGAGCAGTTGTTGGCTTGAGATGGAAATGAACAAGAGTACTTGCAAGGGATATCAAATAACCAAAGTATAACTACTAAAAAGTATTGAAATTTCGAAGGTACGAGGGTAGAGGGTTTGGATGTAAAGTTGGAATGAACAAAGGAAGAGGTATTCATAGTATTTCAGCGGCGGTTAACATCCAGGAATGGCCGACCGGCGGCTGGCAAGCATTTAATGACATTAAGACTTGATTGACGAGACGTTTCGTTTGTTTTGTCGTTTCTGTCACGGGGTATCGAAGTAAGAATCAGAAGCTCATGTCGTTTCTCGTCGTCTACTCTCCGAAAAACGTGGGGACTATCTGTATACGATCGAAATCGAGCTCGGCTATGACATGGTAGGTTAGGCTTGGAACATGGCAATAAAGGACTGAAGATCGACCCCAAGTCCCACCGGGCCAGAACCCGGGGTCAAAATACCTGCCTTCGAGAATATCGAGGTCGTGATCCCGGAATCGATCCTAGCCTTGTATGAGCTCGAAGAAATATTGTTAGCATAGCCAACAGATGACCGCAATATCCGTGACCGATCGGTTATGACGGCGGGAATCTTGGCACGTATCAATAAGGAACCGACAATCAGTAAATCAAGAGATTTTCTACTTTTTATAGAATTATACCTAAAGTAGGACTCCTCTACTAGATAAAGGGGGTCTGATAATTCATAGAGCACATTGTAACACGCATTCTAAAGCAATACATTATTATTTTTCTCTTTAAGCTCTTATTCTTCTGTATCTTGGTACCGATCGAAGTGCATTCGGCTCGAGGGTGGCTAACCTTCCGAGATTGAAATTGTCCAATTCATATGATTTGAATTTACTTTATCATTGTTTATTTCAATTGCAACTTAATTTATCACTTTGTGTCAATTTAATCCGCATATCCTTAACACCACTTACAAATTCAACCGTTATCCGATTTTGAGGGTAAACAATATTGAGAATATGGTAGGAGTAAAAGTTAAAGAATATTTTAAAGGATTTAAAGCTAATCAATGTAGTTTTCGTGTTATAGCTTAATTAGCAGACAAAAGAATGGAATTATTTATGCTAAAAAGCCGGTTTAATCAAATGAGTCAACATTGTAAAAGAGAAGCCCCTTTCCTTCGCGGGAGGGGGAATTAGAAATGAAGTAAAGAAAAGATTGTGAAAATAAAAAATGATTGCTTTCAAAAATTGAGAATTCAATATCTGCATAGTCAATACCAAAAGTGTGAATATGACGAAATTAAGTTTGAGGAGTGGCTTGACATATATAAAAAAAGAAGAGTTAGTCTGAAATTAAAGATTACAAATATTGATTTTTCTACGAAGGCAAAGGTAAGCTAAGAAGCGATAAGCAAGAGCCATTGCTATCAAAACCCAAACTTCTTTTAAGCCACCTTTTAAATTGATAGTGTCAAATGATGGAGAACTCTGTAGGGTTCTGCAACCTCCTTTGCTTTCACAGTCATATAACTCATCTCCTGAGTATTGCACTTTCAACAGCAGCCTAAATCCATAGTACATGAATGATAAGTACTTTAGCCACCTCATGAATTTTGGTATATGCTGCAAAACAAAAAAACAATACAGTCAACGCATGTTCTTTTATTTTAATGTGACAAAGAGATTATTTTTTGACTTCACTATTATAGTTGAGCAACGTTCAATTACTTTATTGTGACAGAAGATAGTTCTGTGACGTCATTGTTATAGCAGATAAAAATTCAATGAACGTATGTAAAATTAACCTCATGCCTGTACTAACAAAGTACCGTATTAGTAGCTGAAAAGATTGAGAGCCTACATATAAGACGTAGGTATCTCTTAACGGTGTGAGGTCTTTTGGAGAAAACCTTGTTGGCTTGACTCAAGGCGGACAATATTACACCATGTTAAGACTATGTTTAGACTGTTTTAGCCCAACAATTATCAAGCTATCCCATTTGTTGACAAGTTTGACAGATTCTTGAGCAGAATGTTTCTCAATCCCTTGCTAGCAATCATATAGTAATAGTGATTTACTGTTTGCAAAATCATTTACCAAATGAGACCTGTTTTATTTTTCTGAGCTTCATTTGTTATTGACATATGATACAAGTAATATCATCCATTTTAATTTGATCAGTAGGATTCTTGATTATATCCTTTCTGACAATGAACAAGAATATGATACTAGTACTATTTTGTAATTTGGATACCTGAACGTAGTAACCTCCAGTGAGAAGAAACAACATCAATATCAGGGAGGCGACCATACCCGCCCTTCTAATACTCATAACTGCAGCTCCAAAAAGCTCTCCAGCTCCCTATCATCACATAACAAATCCATTTATCTCTCCCTAAAATGAGACCTTTTTTTTGTTTCGCGAACTTAATATGATTGGATTTACCTGGCTGGTTATTGCAATTAATAGTGTTGCACCCAATGTTAGAAAAAAGCATTGGATAGTTCTCTTGAATTCAGCCATGAAGTAGAGAATGCACATGAAACATGTCGGGTATAAAACATGAGCTACCATGTCACACAATGTGCTGCAGACGTAGTAGACGCTTAATCTATACATGTCTGCTTTCCTTTCCTTCACCAAATAGATCTTCTCAAATGGGAAAACATACACTGCTCCAAAAATTGATGAAGAAGTCCAGAATATACAGATGTAGAACATTAAACCAATCTGCAATGCAGGTTAAATTAAATTAAATTTTCTTGAAGATGCTATAACAAAGGAGAGAAAATGTAATATTGGGATTTGCCTGGTCACGAAGTTGAGCTTCAGTTGCAGTTGAGGATTTCCACCAAAGAAGGCCGAGCAATACTGCAACTCCAAGCGATTGAACTAACCTCAACTTGTCAAAATAATCCCTGCATCTTTCCTTGTACGTTCGCTTTGACAGTATCCTGAATTGTTCCCACCAGGATATAGTCCAATCTTTCTTTACTTTAACGGCCATTTGAAGATGTTCTGGTGCCTTAGCGATTTGATGGTTCTCTTTTGGTTCCAACTGGATTTTGTACTTGTGTTGCAGATACTAATTATGGTCATAGACACAATTCTGTGAAAGTATGTCCAATAAAGAGCTTTCAAAGGAACTAAGGAAATGTTAAATCAGAACAAGTACAAACTAGAATCTTACTCTAATTACAACCCTCTCTTGTTCAGATGTGCATTGAGGTGGATATAGATCATCAGGAATACTAACGTCGTTTACTTGTCCCGTTGCTAAATCCAGCAAGAACTCTGCTGGATTCATGGCAATTTCCGGGATGAAACCTAGAGACGAGAAGTACTCCATAGAGTCCCTGGCCTTACCATAATATACCGGATAACCTTCTGATATCAACAAGATTTTTTCAAACATGTGAAAAATCCTGCTTGAAGGCTGGTGAATTGTTGTTATGATTGTCTTTCCCATCTAATGAACAAAATAAATTAGTATTTGGCCAACTTAATTATTCCAAATATAAAGAATGCAGAGCCTAATGGCGCTTTCAAAAAATTGCCAACTTTGGCTATAGCTAAAACAAGAAAAGAAACTAAATAAAGGAGAGTATTGTAACAAAATGAAATGACTCCATCCAAAAAGATGGAATTCTGTAGCAAATCTGTGAAAATATGGCTGAAGTATTTACCTTAGCAAGTCCTTGAAGAATTTGAAGTAGTCTATTTGCAGAGGTAGAATCAAGGCCTGAAGTTGGTTCGTCGAGCAAGAGGAGAGAAGGATCAACAAGGATTTCATGACCTATGCTAGCTCTTTTTCTTTCTCCCCCAGAAACACCTTTAACGAGTCCTCCACCTATTCTCGTGTGACGACATCTATGATTTTGAAATTTAGGACCGACCAATTGCAACAATCATGTTAATTTTCTTTTGGCATAGTTGCAGTATATATTGAAGTTCATGAAAAGGTAGCTCTCATACCTTTCCAAGCCTAATTCCTTAATAATAACTTCTGCTCTTTCATACTTCTGACGTCGACTCATCTTGCTTGGAAGTCTTAAAAATGCAGCAAAAACTAAGGTTTCTTCAACAGTTAATTGCGGAAAAAGCACATCATCTTGTGTCACGAAACCCACCCTAGCATTAGCACACATCACAAACAAAAGTCAATACAAAATCATGTACATTGAAAGAAAAACTTGTACCTACTCCTGATTTTAAGGCAACAGAATAAAAAGAGGCAAAAAGAAGTTATTAATGGATAGTTAAACACCTTCTTTTAAGAGCCGGATTATATGGAATATCATTGTAAGTGACGGTTCCTCTGACATTTTCGTGCAGTCTTCCACCCAATATCTTTAACAAAGTTGTTTTTCCGCTGCCGGAAGGCCCCATTAAGGCTAGAATTTGACCAGGACCAACGCTTCCTGTTATACCCTTGAGTATATGCTTGTAATTATCATGCTCAAACTGGGAAGCTACCTTTGATACAACTGCCTTGACAGGATTGTTGGAGAAAGCTTGGTTAATCTTCACCTTGTATTCCACATTTGCAAACTGCATTTGTAACCACTCACATTACAGAAGCCAAAACTCTTAAACTTATATCATAAATTTAGTGATGCCAAATGAGGCGGGAGGGGCGAAGCCACTCTTCATCGAAATATTACGAAAAATTACATTATGTATATAAGTAAAATATTAATTGTAAATGTATATAACATATATTGAATACTCTTTGTCGAGAATTTTTTTTGCTTCTTTTAAGTCTGAATACTCTTAGAGAAATTTCTGGCTTCGCCACTGTGAGGTGGGCGAGCGCGAGCAGAGCAGAGTGGTTTGAAGCCTTAGTCCGCCGATCATGCCATCTACGCCGTGTTTAACATTTTTTCCTACTTACAACCTGCCCGGCCCTCCCTGCTCTGCCCCGTTTAACTTTTTTTTTTCCTACTTACAACCTGTCCCATTCTGCCCGGCTCGCTTAAGAGATATATTAATATAACACAAAATGAAATAGATAGTGAATAGAAATGTGTAGAATAAAATTCATATATGAAATCTTCAGGAACTAAAATTGTACCAGCTTAAAAGGACACTGAAGTAGGGAATAAAAGAAAGAACACTGAATTGATAAATGTAATCCAAATGAAACATTTGGTTGGAGCAAAATGTACATTACCTTAAGAAATATAGGAAGGGGTTGATCATTATGAGTGATAGATGTATCATGGTCTACTTCTATATCAATTTCAGAGAAGCTTCTGTTTCTAAGATATGCTTGAGACATGAACTCTATGTTATGGCCAAAACCATTGCTTCCAGCAATCTGCATGGAGCCAACAGCTGGAGGGGACGATGACAGATCCTCGATTTCATCTTGTGCTACTTGCTCCATTGTATCATGAAAAAATTAAAGTTTGAGTATCTAGTTCAATGCTGTTGGACAAAGTTCATGGCTATTATATATGGCAGAGAAGCTGATCCAAACCAGAATTTTGCCTAAATCTTGAAACTTTGTTGAAACACATGCTTTCTATTTGAAAACTAGAAAACTTGTTGGTGCTCTTTATGCATCGTGTGATCTTTGAGGTTCATTTCTAGTTATGGCACAGCCTTGTTGCTCTGCACTTCAATTTATTTTTATACCCTATGTATACCACATATAATTTGAAAATAGTAACAAAATTAGACCTTTTAATGAATATCTAAAAACTCTAGGAAATGAATATCTCTGGAAAAATACAAACATTTTACGATTAAGAAAAATTACATAAAACTAATATAAATAAGCAGTACTGTCAGAACAAAAATGGGGATTTCAAGAAAATATTAAAGAGAAAAACCTATTAAAAGTATTTTAAATGAAAGAAAGTTTAAAAAGAACTATACTCTTCATAGGCGGAGCTAGCTTATAAGGCGTAGGTTCGGTCGTACTCAGTTATTTTTGCTTAAATACAATATTTATACTAGAAAATTTATAAAATATGTATAAATATTTAATTGCGAACCCAGTAACTAAGACAAGTTATGAATTTTACAGCAAATTTAGAACCCGTAAACTTCAAATTCTGTCTCCACCTATGATACTCTTGGAAAATAACTTAGAACAAAATGACAAAGAGGACATAGAAATACTTAAATGTAGCGTACAGAGATAAGACATTATTCAGTAATTCTGACTCAGGTAAGTTGCAATTTATGTAATCACTAAATTGAAATATGTGATTTTAAATGTCATAATATTTATATAGCTATAAAAATTTTAAAATTTACAATCTTAAATATCTAATATTACTTATGTGGTTATAAAAAAATTCATTAAGCGTCAAATAATAATTTTAAAGTGAAGTTGTATTTTATAAAAATATGTCACTTTATTAAATTATTAATATAAAAAATAATGTCACATAAAATAAAATATAAATAATACTCCTACCTTTATAGAGGATGTCAAATGAAAATGAAGTGTATATAAGCTATCCCCTCTAGCTCTAAAGGCAAAAGCGATCCTGTCAAAATCTGCAGAGACAAAATGGAAAAATCTGAAGAGATTCTACTCAACTCCATCGCCAACTCAGGGGTGACGATACCTCCCGGCATCTCATCGGTCAAAGATCTCACGCCGGAAACATTATTCTTTATCTCCTCCCAGTCATTGCACCTTATTGACCAAAATTCATCCTTTACCTCTTCCTTGCCGGAGAATTCAGTGTCCGACCGCTTAAAGCTCTGCTCCGACCTTGCCTCGGCCTTCAAAACCCTAGGTTTCGTCGGTGACATCAGCTTCCACAAGGTTTTACTTACTACTACTGTTATATACATCTCCATTTTCTTCTTCTTCTTTTGATCTTATATCTAATACGCTGTCGTTTTTCTGGCATTTTGCACAATTAAGAACTGTTTTTTGCAAACGAAACCGAATTTGTTAAGTATTTACTATTTTTGATGAGTTGGATCATATCTTTTTTTTTTTTTTTTTTTTTTTTTTTTTTTTTTTTGCTTTTCTATTTCCAGAGATCTCAATGTTTATTCTGTGGAAGTTTTGTTTAATCTGTCAAACTATCTTCGTTCGTAGTAGGTGCTTCATCTAACTGCGTCTTGTTAAAGGAATTAATTGATTTTGATGTGCATTAGAGTGATTGATCAGGCAGTGTTACCAAAAGCTCTCTTTGCCGCTTATATGAAGCGATGCGAAACGAGGGGTTATTGCTTCCTAGGTGAAGATATGTGCTTCCTTTAAATTGATGACTTCACAAAGTGAATTAAACGAAAAGTTATCAGTTCTTTAAATCTCAACTTTGAAGAGTTGGATTAATATTGACATTATTGTATATTGGAGGTTGAAATTAGTTATGTTAATTACAATTTGACTATTATATTACGAAATTTATTTTTTTAAATGACAATGGTTTCTGGCCAGCTTGCGAGCAACTCGACAATTCCACTGAAGTACCGGGTAACTCTGTTAGGCAGATGGAAAGAAATCACCTGGTATCTTTTTTTGCCTCCATTGGGATTTTAATTGGAGATGTCATGGTTCTCCTCCTATTTCATTGACCGCTAGGCAACATTACTCAATTCATATATGTCTAGTTATTTTCTGTGATTGTGCGCTTCACTTCTCTATTTTCGCTTCAAGCTCCAAGGACTTTGTCGTTTTCAGTTTTCACGCCGCTTTTAAAAATGCTGTGTTGCTATTTGTCTACATTTGTGCTTAGAGCAAGCGTTATGTCTATTGCTTAGGCAGTTTCTTTATCCATCGGAAGAGGACTTGTACGAGTTGGTCCGTTTCTTGGTTGGGAGGCTATCTGATGTTGAAGCTCGAAAAGATGCAGTTAGTGAATCTAAAAGATGCCTTGAAACTCCAGAAGAAAATGTTGATGATACAGGACCACTGCCACATAAGGAGCTTTTGGGAAGAGTGGGTGATCCATTGATGATGACACAAACACCAGAGTCGTCACAGCGATCTTATCTTATCCCGAATAAGATGGATGAGTTTTATAATGGTGTTCATATACCTAGAGAAGGTAGAGTTGACTCCAGCAAGGAGATATCAGGCGGTGAACAAGACGTCCTGGATTTGGTGGAAGGCGTGAGGAGCTCTTTGAGGGAAAATGAACATGATTCTGAATATGGACAGCAATCAACTTCGCTGTGCATGAATTTGCCTCAGGTACTTTATAGTAGGTGGATTGCATCTGATCTTTAGTGAATTTTTGGTAGACCTTTTAGGCTTTGAGGTAGATAGGTCGATGTTAATGGAGCGGACAAGCTGATAATTTAGAATTGGAGCATATATGAAGATTGAGAAGTAGGGAACAGATAATGATATTTGATTTTGATGTTAGGCTTTCAGAAAGCCTCCAGCATGTTATCTTCTCTTATTATTTCATGCCATACTGCAGATGAACTGCAAAACAGAAACTTTACAAGACCAAAAGGAAATGCTCGTGGAGAAGTCAGTCTCAGGGTCTGTCGAATTACAAAAACTACAAGAAAATCTTGGTTTGTTGAGAGCAGCAGTTGATATGGCTTCTAATGAAAGTCGTCCCACTGACTTTTATGTGAATCAACTAAACGATCCGGTGGAACTGAAAATGGGCAAAATTGTCGAAATGGAGAGCCACTGGTAGGATAATGATCTGTCGCTTTATTAAGCATCCCTAGAACACCTCAAAAAAAAAAGAAGTGGAAGGATTCAGTCTCATGCATGTTATAGACTTTTGACATCATTTCTTATATTTTTCTTTTTGAAACTTTGATAACTATCTCAACTGTAGTTCTGCCTACATATAGAAAAGTTTTTCCTGGTTACAGATACAAGCTCTGGATAACTTCTAAAGTCTCTTGCAGGAATGATAAGAGAAAGACCCTTGAGCAGGAAAAGAGTTATCTTGAGGAAATGTTAAAAGCAACAGAACCAGAGAGCTATTTAAAATATAAAAAGTTGGAAGAGATTGAGTTGGAGCTGGAGTTTATATTAGCTGAAAAGAAAAAAAGGTAGGTCATCATCAATTAAGTCATGCAGACTCTCCGTCGCCTTTTAGATTACCTAGTTTGACTAGGAACAAAATTGAGGGAAGAAATTGTGTTGTAGCCAACGAAAGAAGTAGCAGAAGAAATCATAGAATAGGAAACTCTATATGTTTGATTTTGAATCGCTAAATGTATTAGAGGATAACAATTAATATGTGAAAAGTGGAATATTCAGTTGAAAATATGATACAGCATGATTAAGTTACTATACAACATTATTGATTCTTATCGGTTGGATTCTTTGAGAATAGAATCTGCCGTTACTCATTAAAGGAAAGAGGTTAAATAGTGTGGGATAGAGGGATATTTGTCTATATATAAATCAAAGCTTCTTACGCGGCTTAAAGCCTTAACATCTTACTGCATGTAAAGAATCTATGACTGGAACAGACACTAACTGCGTTGCAGATTGTCATGGTTTTGTGACCCTTGAAAACTGCTAGACTATATGGGTTACGAAGTTAACTCATTTCTGTACGTATGTTGAGAAATTGCATCAAGGTGGTAACTTTGTCTGGATGTTTGCTATCTGTCACTCTGCAGAGAGGAGGAACTTATTATACTCTCAGCAAAGGCTGAGAAGCGGCCCGAATTGGAACCTAGGAGTACCTACATTCAGCGTAGTGAAGAGATCACAAAAAACAGCCGGAAGCAGGATGCTGATATAGAAAGAATCTTAAAAGAAACAAGGGAGCTTCAGTTGGAGAGCAACTCTATCCAAGAACGGCTTAATCGAACTCATGCAGTGGTGGATGAGATGGTGTTCAGGTACAATCTTTTGATATGCTGGTGATTACAAAATTGGCTGTGTTAATTGTCTAATATACTGTAGATTTCTCTAATATTGTAAATTGTCTATATTTTTTACAAGGGAGGCAAAAAAGGACCAGGTAGGACGGCGAGCTTACAGGATACTTACTAGCATCCATGACAGCTTTGAACAAATAGCCGAAAATCTTCTTGCAACGGATAGAGCCCGAAGAGAAGTGGCTGATTATGAAGGCAAGCTTGCAACTATGGCGTCTCGGACCGTTGATATTGACAAGCTGAAAGCAGACCTTGATACCATCAGGAGGGAAAATGATCTTCTTGAAGCACGTCTGTCTGAGAATTTGTCCAAAGACTCGTCATGAAGGGTAGGGTAGAAGGGCTGAAGTTGATTGATTATTTAAGGTGAATGCTTGAATGTTGTCAACTCTGTTGTCGAATTTTTTAAACTGTGACGTAATATACAAGCTACACCACGCACAAACAGATACATTTTTCTATCTGCCAATTTTGTGGAAACGTTGCCGAGTGATCGAGTGCTGCGACATCTTGATGATAATAAGACTCCCCATTTGACAATATTGAGACTTGCTCTACATGTTCTCACCCGAGTAACTATAGTTGACAATGCCTTGTAATAGTGAATCTTGAAGCAAACGTGAGGTTAGCAACCACATTCTGAAATGCGTGGGTTCCCCCCCCCCCATCT
>ML416959.1:0-16473 GCA_005239525.1 Nicotiana knightiana | reverse complement strand
CCCCACACACACACACAAAAAATAAGGAGAAGCCTGAGGTTTTAACATTTTAAACATATGTCCATGCTACTTTTGATTCTTTTTCGAAGTATTTTAAGTTGATACGATCATTCCCTTTATTATGGTTTAACAGAGAGGACAGAAGCAGCCAAGAAGGGAAGTTCTTAAATACCAATCCCCAACTCATCCGAGGAGACTGAGATCCGTAATTCTTTAGTTGCTCAAGCACTAGTTTAACGAGTTCTTGATACTGTAGCCGAGTTGCCTCCTGCTCCTTAAACCTTCAAATTTTGCTTGAAAAATGAAAAAACTATTTCTCTTTTAAGAATTTAACTACAAAAAGTTTAAGTTGTACTCGTTGACAGTGTAAGTATTGGATTGAAATGGGTAGAGTCAAATGGTTACGGAGAATTCAAACAATCTGGTTGTAGCAGGTTAATTACCTATTTCCAGGTCACAAATTAGGCAACGCGTTGGTTTTAAGTACTCTTGATCTCATAATTAAATTCTTTGAACACTCGTTGTAGCTCAGTAAGAACGCTACTCCCTCCGGTCTAAACTGCATGTCTCTCTGCCTCTCTTTTCCTTCTTGGTACAGAAAATGGATCACATTTGCGATCCTAATGTCAAGTTATACTCAACTTATAACTATATTATTTTTGTTCAGAATTTCTGGATGCAAGATGCTGTAACATATCAGCAGCTAACGTTGTCTTTGTTAATTGTATAAAAGAACTTTATTCATTAAACACACAAAGTTGGTGAAAAGTAGTTCGCATGAACATTAACATTTTGTTGGAAAGAAAAACCAACATATCCAAGAAGGATCAAATACAACGGGTAAAGGGGAATAACTTGTACTCTTTGTTATCTTAATGGTGACAAAATGGCAATGCCTAGCCTTTCAAGATGAGATAGTTTATTTTGCTGCAAAATTTGATATACAGGCTAGAAGGGGCAATGAGTGTGCCTAGTTTCTTCACTGTAATTTGCTGGTTTTACAAATTGCCGTGAATATTTCATGTAGGGCTACATCTGCTCTTTCACACGTTATTTTAGGACAGTTTAAGACGTGCGATCTTACAGCTGGGAGATATTTCCTGTTTGGTTGGAATTAAGGTTTTATAATTATCCGTGGTGCTTAACATAGAAAAGCAAGAGAAAAGGCATGTCTCTCTTTTCCTTCTTGATACAGAGAATGGATCAGATATGCGACCCCTATTAAGATGGTGTAACATATCAACAGTTATTTTATTTATTTTTGATTATCTAAAGGGGCTTCATTCATCAAAGCTGGTGAAAAGTTCTCACTTGTGACATTAACATTCTTTTTGGGAAAAAAGATCTACCCATCCGAGACGGATAAAGAACCAGCATGATTAATTTGGAGAGAGGAGAAGGGGGAATAGCTCATATTGTTATCTTTATGGTGGCAAAGGGCCAACATGTCAAGCTGTAATATTATCATTTCGCTGTCAAAATTAGATATACAATCTAGAAGGGGCAATGAAAACAATTTAGATATTTCACTTGCTCCACTCAAACTTCAAAAACCTCCTCCAGCCTCAAGAAGATCAGCGATTGTAGCAAGCTAACTGCTAACTATCTTAGAACCAAAGGTTACATTCCAACATAACCTCACAGAGGTGCCTAGTTTCTAGCCACGTCTTTGCATACTTGAGGGATGCAAACAGAAAGCGTAGTTGGGGTTTTTATTTTTAAATGTTTTCTCTGTTCAACAGTTTATTGTTCCAATGAATATTTGCTTGAGGTTGTTGATAAGCACCACATGTAGGAAGGTCAGATTCAACTGATAAGGTAACAGTTTGAGGTTGCTGGCTGAACATTTGATGGTACGGCTATTGTGTGAGAATGTGCTGGTGCAAAAGCAACATGCTGGTCCTGAGGGAAGTTGTAAAAATAATAAGCCTGCAGCATCGATAGATCATGTCCAGGTGCAGAGGCTCTGGAAAGGGAATCTTCATTCTGCACAAAAAATCAGGTGATATCTCCGTATCAGAATTGGACATAAACCGGTATATGCTTTATGATAGATTCACATAATATGCTGCATTTAAATCAAACAAGGATATGAGCTTGTAACATAACAAATTTGAAACTCAAGCATTTGCTATTGAAGTAGGAAGGAATAGAAAGGAGATGGGCACGCCGTTGCATACTAAAATTAGTTAGAAAAGGAAAAACGAAAAAAGAAACACAAACCTGCTTTTGCATGGAGTAGACATTCTTTTCTTTCAGCTCAAATGCACTGAGATCTTCATTGCTAGCTGAACAAACCGGAGCTGGAGTTGCACTGTATGAGACAGTTGAGGACCCATATGAACTGTAGCCAGTAGGAATGCCAAAGTGGTTCAAGTTTCCAGCAATAGCTGCTAGTTTGTACAGAGACGGAAGAGGTAGTTTGAAACCAGCAGCAGTAACTGATGGTGACATATAAAAGTTGGCAGCAGAAGGTTGCTGAGGGAAGCCACTCGGGCCCAAAAACTGGTGGGCACTCTGCGGCATGTCAAGATGGGGAATGTAAGGGCTATACGGAATATAATTAGGAGGAAATGGTTGTCTGACTAAAGGAAACAAGTGCGGAGGCACGCGACAGAACTCTGCCCAAGGCCTCTATGGGTTGAGCCACAGATGAATTAGAGCACGACACTGAAGGAGATTGAGAATTCCCACCCTACAGCAGCCAAAAGATATACAATAGCTTAGACAGACCAAAAATAGCAGACACAAGAAGAGAAGAGATAGTGTGGGGAGGGAAGGAAGATAAGGATTTCACTACTTATTGAACATTCCAAAACTCCAAAGGAACTGTAGAATTGAACAGCTGACAAGCGCCAACGGGCACCAAATAGACGCATAAGTTATGTCAATTAGCTTTATTATCAAGCAGAGACTAACATTTTTCTACAAGGGTCACAAGAATCTCCAGCAAAATAACTTCCCTAGCAAAAGTAGGGAAATTGTTTTCCTAAACTCTCTTTCAACCTTCCCCAACCCCACCCTCACCCCCAAATCCACATCCTCGCCACCCTCACCCGAAGAGAAGTGGCTGATTATGAAGGCAAGTTTGCAACTGTGGCGTCTCGAACTGTTGATATTGACAAGCTGAAAGAAGACCTTGATACCATCAGGATGGAAAATGATCTTCTTGAAGCACGTCTGTCTGAGAATTTGTCCAAAGACTCGTCACGAAGGGTAGGGTAGAAGGGCTAAAGTTGATTGATTATTTAAGACGAATGCTTGAATGTTCTCGTCACACAGAGTGATTGAGGATGATAATAAAGCTCTCCATTTGACGATATTGAGACTTGCTCTACATGTTCTCACCCGAGTAACTATAGTTGACGTTGCCATGTAATCGTGAGCCTTGAAGCAAACGTGAGGTTGCTTCTTCATTCTGAAATTAATGAGAAGCCTGACTAAGGTTTTAACATTTTAAACATACGTCCATGCTACTTTTTCGAAGTATTTTAATTTGTTGGACATGATAGTACACTACTCTTGAACATTACAGCCATTCTTCAAATAGTGACCCAATACATTTCAGAAAATAAGATGAACTTGATACCACCATTCCCTTTATTATAGTTTAACCGAGTGGATGGAAGCAGCCAAGAAGGGAAGTTTTTAAATACAAAACCCCCACCTCGCTCGACGAGACTGAGATCTGTGATAATTTGCTACTGTGGCTGAGTTGCCTCCTGCTCCTTAAACCTTCAAATTTCTATTAAAAATGGAAAAAAAAACTATTTCTCTTTTAAGAATTTAATTACAAAAGAATTATGCTCTACTCGCTGAGAGTGTAAGTATTGGATTGAAATGGATAGGAGTCGAAGGGTTATGAAGAATTCATACAACCTTGTTGTAGCTGATTAATTACCTATTTCCAGGTTACAAATTAGACAACACGATTGGTTTTAAGGCCATCTCCAACCCTCTTCATTTTCTCATAACGGGACAATTTTTGCCAAAAAGAAGCTCCAACCCTCCCCCATTTTTGCTCCCAAAATAGGGGATTGAATAATGTTTCCTCAAATATGGGGTACACTATTCATGCATATTTTATTATTTAACTCTTTTAATTTATCTATTTACATATACCTAATTATGTTTATGTAATATCTTTATATATTAATTTACATCTTAACTTTGGCGTATAATTTTGATAAATTAATTTTCGTGCATTTATTATTTTTATGTAAAGTTGTAAGTTAATTTATGGGAGAATACTAGAGGTTGAAGTTGAATATTTATGTAGTATTTCGAATGAATTTGTCGTTATGTAATATGTATTTAATTAATTTTGTATCACAATGATTTCACTTTATTTGAATTATTAGTTAATTTATAATAATTGCATACAAATTATATTATTTAAAATTTTATGGAATTGTTTTAATGAAAATTACAAATTAATGAAAATAAAAGATGGAATTTGTTTAATGGAATTTAAAAAATTAAAATTAAAACTAAATTGAAAGATAATAATATAATATAAAAGAGAGAGAAGAATATAAAAAAAAATTCTCTTTTGGGGGAAAAATGGGAGAATGGTTGGAGTAAGTTGTCCCCAAAATGAGAAGTCTCCATTTGGGGCTAAGGCTGGCAGGTGGGCCGGGGGCTGACCGGGAACCGGACCGGGCCCGCGGCCCATGTGAGCTTGTGGGCTAAACGGCTCGGCCCATGGCGGGGCTCATAACCCATATGAGTGGGCCTTAGGTTAGGAACCGTGAGCCTGGGACCGGCAGGCGGGCCTGGGACGGTTCAACCGGGCCATACGGACCCAACGACTCTTTTTTAAATATTTTTTTTATTTAAAAAATAGCCAACGGTCAGAATTTTAAAATCTAGTCGTTGGCCCTTTAATTTAGCCGTTTGGCATTTTTAAAAATAGTCATTTGGCCCCCAAACTTTGTTTTAACTCCAAACTTTTTATAATTACACTTTTTTTCTATTCTTAATAAATACCCCTCATTCTTTCATTTTTACTCACAAAATCATCAATCTCTCTCTAATTTTCTTCTATAATTGCTTACTTTATTATTGCAATTTGTGAAAAATTGTGAAGTTGGTGAATTAAAGTATTCAAGTCTTCAACATTATACAATTTTCAAGAAGTTGTTCGTCATTCGGTAAACTCGTTCCAACTCTTAAATTTTATTATTATAGTATTGTTTGTTTAATTTGTTTTCCTTATAATTAATATGGACTTTTCTTTAAAAAAAATGTTTGGTGGTAAGGAAAAATCTAAAATTAGTGAATCTAGTAGGCAAGCTACTACTACTCCCCCGACCCCGGCTCCCCGACCTAGACCTGTTACCCGTCATCCTCCGCCTGTTATTCTTGATAGTGATAACGTTTGTTTTCAATTTATCGATAGTCAATTTATACATGATCTTACACCAGGTTCACAATTAAATAATGAATATATGAATGCTCTTTATGGTATTCTAGAGGAAAATATTGATTTAGATGAAACACAACCGAATTTAGATGATACACCTACTAGTCCTGTTGCTAACCAAACTGATAATAATTCAAATGATGCCCCGGCTGACCCTCTTGTAGTAACCTCTACTTTTAATAGAAAACCTTCTAAACAGTCTGAAACATCTCATGTTTGGCACTTTTTTACTCAACTAAGAGATCAAAATAAGGCTAAGTGTAAAACTTGTGGGATCTTGATGTCTCATAAATTTACTGGAGACCGTGGCGGTACGGGTAGTTTGTCCAGACACATAATAAAACACTCTAATGATAAAGCTAGATTTCTTCAAATGAAAACTGCGCAAGAGGGGACAAGTGTAGGTACTCAGGTTAACACTAGTACCGGTTCAAATCTAGTTCAACCGGGAAATAACACTGTTACCGGGGGCATTTTGTATTACGATCCAAATAAAGATCGCGAAGAATTAGCAAAAATGGTTATTGTTATGTGCTTATCATATAGTTTTCCCTCTAACCCTCACTTTGTCCATTATATTAGAAGAATTTATAATCCTACTTATAAAGGATGGCCTCACACAACCGTAAAGGCTGATATTTATAAATATAAACATAAATATGAATAATATTTGCGCTATTTATTTACTCATATTAGTAATCGCATTTCTATTACTACTGATATTGGTAGGAGTGGTAATGACTGTGATTATCTTATTGTTACCACTCATTGGATTGATGAGGAATGGATAATACAAAAACGCATTATTGCTTATAGAATAATTATTTCAAGTCACACATGTAAGTTTATTACTAAGACAGTTGCAGATATTTGTAGATATTTTTGCATTAGTGATAAAATAATGTCAGTTTCAATGGATAATGCTTCTAGTAACACTAATGCTATAGGCTTTCTTACAACTACACTAAGTCCTGCATTTAGTACTATTTTTCATGTTAGATGTATTTATCATATTTACCATTTAATCGTCGGTGATGGTCTGAAAACTTTAAATGCTGAAATTGAAAAGTTTAAATTCGCTCTTCATTGGCTTTTTTATTCAAACCGTAGAAGTAGAGTTAGAGAATATTATAAAAAATGTGATGAATTTGGCCTTAGAGAAAGAAAGGTTCCTAAACCTTGTCGACTATATGAAATTACTTGTATGAAAATTCAGTTGTTGCATATGAATATAGAAACTCAATAAGTGTAACGTATAATGCTCGTGTTGGCGGTGATGATGATGATGATGATGATGATGATGATGATGATGATGATGATGATGATGAGCACCTTACAAATCAAGATTGGGCTAATGTTAAAATTCTTCTAGATTTTTTAGAACATTTTCATGTTTCTACAAATGAATTATCCGGGCAATATTATGCTACTATTTCTAACTGTTTAGCTTAAATTTCATCACTTGCAGAATTATTTACTCAATTTTCAAAGGGTGGGGTAGTTTACCAATGTGCTATTGATGATATGAAAGATAAGTTTAAAAAATATTTTTTTCCCTATCCCTCTTCTTTATGGTGTTGCAGCCATGTTAAATCCTACCATGAAATTAGGAGGTCCTCATTATTGGTATACTCAAATTTATAATGCTTTACCACTTTCAACTGAGGAATATGCTACACTTAAAGATGAAAAAGCCTCAATTAAAATAAATGTTCAAACAATTTATAATGCTTATCAAGTTGTATTAGATCATGCTAGACCAAATGTCATGACCCAAATATCCCACCGTTGGGTATATCGATGGCACCTAGTCTTACGGACTAGGTAAGCCTAATATTCAGGAATAACAACAATAATAAATAGAATCTAATACTTTTCTGAAATAAATAATTCTTTACACATTTTATATTTCCAAAACCCGAAAGTACAAGCCATAAGCTTTTAAAAATTTGTACTAAACTCCTAAAATACCGTTGTTCAGAAATAAGTGCAACAGTGTATACAAAAGATAAGATGGTGACTCCGAAACCGCGAACGCTGAAACGGTTTTACCTTGAGTCTCCATAACAGCAACCGCGCTACTATCAATCACTCGACCGGCTATGCAAAAACCTGGAATCTGCACAAAAATGTGANCTAACAAGACAGTGAATTCGATAAAGAAGGTAAACAATAAGTATCAGCGGAAACCATGAAGTAACACAAAGACTGAATAGATCACAGACAAATCCGGCATGTAATGACTCAACAACTTCATCCATTTCTACATCAAATTCATAATCATCTCCACGAGGTTTCGAACCTCGAACAAATCATCATTTATGGGTCCCAATATCTGAACCCTAACACTTGGCAACTTGCGCTCATTCGAGTACTAACTGCACGGACGACTCACGTGCCAATTGGGTCATTCCCACCCATACGGTAAGCACAACAAGAGTATCTATATTTGAGAACAACAAGGAGTCCTGAATCCATTAATAGTACTTAACTACGTGTATGCTTGTGCAGGTGTCCTTACCTGATTTCAACAACCAATAAACATAAGAAAAACAAAGGGGCAACACATACATTTCCATCTCATAAAATCCCACACGAATGAACTCACACGGTAAGTGTTCCAGTATACAATATCAACAACAAGGAATAAGCCAACACAATTATCATAAACAATCCCTGCCATAGCCCATATTGTCACGCCACGTGTGCAATATTAAAGTATATGCCCGCCTTGTTTCGCCACACGTGCATAAACATGTTACCACCTTGTCACGCCACATGCGCAATACTCAATCTCGTATCCCTCCTTATCACGCCGCATGTGCAATATCAGTAGTAAACACGGCACGGCAGAAACCTCGTGCAAATCCCCATATCAACAATCGCACGGTAGAAACCTCGTGTGTCACCACAACTAGTACAACAACAACAACACGGGCAACAGTTTGGAATACAATTAATACATCAACTCAATAACCTTCGACCACAAGATAGGCAAAACTAGTTCACGAGAAATAAACATAATAAGGAGAGCTAGGCATATTAAGAAATCACTCCACAAGGAAGGAAAATAGCATGTAACAGTCGCACCTAATTACACAGGTGAACAACAAGAAATCAACACACATCCGATAACTCCATGTAAGGCAAGTCACGAAGGTATAGAATATCTAAACTTCCTTTAAGGTTGAGCAGTTACGAGAATATTCAACAATTACCACTTAAGGACAAGCAGCAGAGAATAATCATAACTTCATTTAAGACGAAAACAATTATAGTTTGAGATGAAGATAATTGCAAATTTGAGATAGGCAGTTAAGAAGATATAGCATGACAGTAAAGGAAATAAACCTTCAGATAAGTCAATTAGGAGTCAAGTAGGCAATAGAAGTAAATCCAAAAGTAAGAACTTCCACATTTAAGCAAATAAAGATGACACTAGAAATTAGGAAATTCAATCATGCTAAGGACACTTCATACTTAGCGAATATAAGGATCTAAGATTCCTAAAGAGTCAACTTTCCACAAATAAGTCCGAGCATGCGCTCGTCACCTCTGGTACACGGACTACAATCAACATAGAAGACTCAAATCCTAAGGGGTAATTCCCCCACACAAGGTTAGGCAAGATACTTACCTCAAAGACGACAACCCGGTACTCAAAAATAGACTTCTCGGGCGGGAAGGCCTCCGGACGGATCAAAATAAACAAAAACAACTTCAAAATATATATAAAACGTATAAGGAACGACTCCGAATAATAAAGTTTCAATCTTTGCAAATTTATAAAAATCGACCCAAAAGTTGACACCCGGGCCCGCACCTCGGAACCCGATAAATTTTACGAATTCTGATTACCCATTCCAATACGAGCTCACCCATACCAAATTTATCCAATTCCGATAACATTTGATCATTCAAATCATGAATTTTTATTTTTTGAAGTTTTCTTTCAAAACCCACAATCCCCTCACCCTAAAACACCATTTAAATGATAAAAACAAGAACTAATTCATGAAATATATTTAATTCTAGTGAAAGAACACTTACCCACTCGATTTGTGTGAAAATCCCACAAGGAATCGCCCAAAACCGAGTTCTAGAAGTCAAAATATGTTTAAAATGGTGAAACCCCCGATTTTGCAAACTTATATTCTGCCCAGGTGTTTTGTGAATCGCGATCGCGGAATATGGTTTGCGATCGCGAAGAAGAAAGAGGAAAGCTTCCCAGATTGTTCATCGCGAACGCGACAAGGAGTTCGCGAAAGCGGAGGAGGAGAACAGGAAGCTATGCGATCGCGTACTGAAGAATGCGAACGCGAAGAACAAAGTTTGGGCGACCAGCAGGGACACATCGCGATCGCGAAAGAACCACTGCGATCGCGATGAAGGAAAAATGGGCGGGGAAAACAAAATACTACACGATCGCGGCTTAGGCTACGCGATCCCGAAAGAGGGCAACAGACACCAGAAACAGCAGTTCAAAAATGGAAGAAAAGGACATGTAGCCCATCCGAAACACACCCGAGGCCCCGGGACCCCGTCTAATCACACAAACAATTCATATAACCTAACACAGACTCGCTCGAGGTTTCAAACCACATATAAAAATACTAAAACGATGATTAAATCAAAAATCAATGAAATTCCTCAAAACTTCTTTAAACTTCAAATTTTGCATTTAAGGTCCGAATCTCGTCAAACTAAATCCGTTTCTTACCAAATTTCACAGATAACACATATAAATCATATCGAACCTGTACCGGGCTCCGGAACCATGATACGGGCCCGATATCACAGGTTTCACCTCAAATTTTATTTTCAAAAACCTTTATATTTTTCAGAAAATAATTTCTTTTAAAAATTCATTTCTCGGACTTGGGACCTCGGAATTCGATTTCGGGCATACGTCTAAGTCCCATATTTTCCTACGGACCCTCCGGGACCGTCAAATCACGGGTCCGGGTCCGTTTACCAAAAACATTGACTGAAGTCAACTTTATTCAAATTTCTAATACAAAATTATCGTTTTTATCAGTTTTTCACATAAAGGCTTCCCGGCTACACGCCCNTGTTCCAACTCCTACCTCGTCTAGCTCGCAGTCATCTAAAAGATCTGCGGGACTAAAAGCACTTAGTTCTTGGACGGGGTTCAGGGGTTCTCAAGGTGATAATATTGGTGATAGTTCACAACTAAATGATCTTCAAGTTTATTTGTCGCAGGGACTTGAAACAGAGAATCCCGACGGCACCTTCAATGTTTTGGAATGGTGGAAGGACAAAGAAAAACACCATCTGGTTCTTTCAATGATGGCTCAAGATATTTTAAGTATTCAAGCTTCAACAGTGGCATCGAAGAGCTCTTTCAGTCAAGAGAGACTTCAAATCGGTGATCATAGAGCGTCTATGAGGGAGAGCTTGGAAAAATCAGTACTCTTCAAATATTGGGTTCGTTCGGAAAGAAGAAATTTTGGACTACTTGAATCACAACCAGAGATAGACGAAGCTTATGAAGAAATGCTAGCGGAACTTGCGGAGGATGCTGCTTCACCCGGAAGCGTTGATGAACAAGCTTCTTTTCCGCCACCACCAACAGAAATTCCTCCGAACCTTGAAGGATTTATGAAATTTGTTAGAGATAATATGTAGATTAATATGTAACTTGTATTTTGGCACATCTTGATTAGTTTTTTTTCTTTTAATGGTGGTATTAGTACCTTGTTGTGCTCATTCCATTGGGGGGAGGAAGACTAAGAAAGATATTGTCATTTTTTTAAATGTCGTATTATAAAAATTATAAGGCATTTCCTTGAGTATTTTTTTAAATTTTTTTTTGTGTTTAAACTTGAATTACAAGACATAAGTCATAATTATATAATATAATTTACAATAAATTGCCTTAAATAATATAATATAATTACATAAAACAAAATTTAAAATAGCCAACGACTATAATTTCAAAAATTAGCCGTTTGAATATAGCCATTTGGCCCCCAAATTTTTTATAATTACACTCTAAGATTTTAAGTTTATTTCAAACTTGTGTTATTTTAAAATCATTAGACGTATTATGCTTTATGTTGTAGTTTGTTAAATTAATTTGAAGTATTATTAATTTATTATGCAATGTTAGTGCAAGTTTGAATATCTCTTTACTATTTTTTGTGTTTAAATTTGAATTACAAGATTTATGTCATAAGATTTACAAGAAATTGCCTTAGATAAAAAAATTTAAAAAAAAATAGCCCGGATCGTTTGGGCCCATGGGCCCTGGACCATGTGGGCTTAGGCCCACAGTGGGCCGGTTCCACCCTTTAGGATCGTTTGGCCCGGGCCCGCCTGACCCAAGCCCGCTAGAACCTGGACCCGTTTAGCCCGACCTAGATTACAGCCTTAATTGGGGTAAAATTTGCGTGTGGTAGCCACTAATAAAGGTGGTGTTTATTTTTTATCCAACAATTCTAATGCTGAGCAAAAATAGCCACTATTCTATTAATATTATTTTGAAAAGACTGTTTTGCCCTTTGTTTACTTCTTATATGTTAAAACCCTTGTTTTATTCATTAAGAGGGAAAATTGCGAGGCAAACTTTTCAGAGCTCTTCGTGCTAGTATTTGTACCATCTTTGCATGCAAATCAGTTGTAGTTGATCTTTTCCTTCGTTATCTTCTCTTCTTTGTACGATTGAACTGGTAATTTATCGAACTCGAACCAATTGCAGTTGTTTAATTTGATTTTTGTTTTTTGCTTTTATGCATTTTTTGTTTTCGTATATGTTTAATCAAGATCAATGTTGTGTGTTGCATGAAGTATTTTTGAAATTTCGAAAATAACGATTATAAGTTGATTTTAGTCTCGAATAAAGATCGGATTTTTGTGATAATGTTATTCAGTAATTATTTTGTTTGTGGTTCAATCAATATATTTGATTATGTAAGGATATTTCATGAAAATAGTCGTTTGAATTCATAAGCTAACTGTGTTTATGAATTTTCAGTTAAATGTGCTCATAAAAGTTAAGGACGAAGTGTTTTTTACTTTTGGACTTGGATCTCAAAGTTAAGGACTGAAAACTATAAGTTAAGGACCTATTGTCCTTAACTTTTTAACTTGACCTTTCAAGTTAAGGACTGAAAACTATAAGTTAAGGACTTATTGTCCTTAACTTTTTAACTTGACCTTTCAAGTTAAGGACTGAAAACTATAAGTTAAGGACCTATTGTCCTTAACTTTTTAACTTGAAACTTTAAGTTAAGGACTACTTGTCCTTCACTTTTGAACTTGAAACTTGAAGTTAAGGACTGTTTGTCCTTAACTTTTGAATTTGAAACATTCGAATTCATAAGCTAACTGTGTTTATGAATTTTTAGTTAAATGTGTTCATAAAAGTTAAGGACGAAGTGTTTTTTACTTTTGGAATTGGATCTCAAAGTTAAAGACTGAAAACTATAAGTTAAGGACCTAACTTTTTAACTTGAACTTTTAAGTTAAGGACTGAAACTATAAGTTAAGGACCTATTGTCCTTAACTTTTTAACTTGAACTTTTAAGTTAAGGACTGAAACTATAAGTTAAGGACCTATTGTCCTTAACTTTTTAACTTGAACTTTTAAGTAAGGACTGAAAACTACAAGTTACGGACTTATTGTCCTTAACTTTTTAACTTGAAACTTTAAGTTAAGGACTGCTTGTCCTTAAGTTTTGAACTTGAAACTTGAAGTTAACGACTGTTTGTCCTTAACTTTTGAACTTGAAACTTGAAGTTCAAGACCAAGTGTCGTTAACTTTTAAACTTGAAAGTTAAAGTTCAGGACCTATTGTCCTTAACTTTTAAACTTGAAACTTAAAGTTAAGGACCTATTCTTAACTTGAAACTTTAAGTTAAGGACTGCTTGTCCTTAAATTTTTAACTTGAAACTTGAAGTTAAGGACTGCGTGTCCTTAACTTTTAAACTTGAAGCTTGAAGTTCAAGACCAAGTGTCCTTAACTTTTAAGCTTGAAAGTTGAAGTTCAGGACCTATTGTACTTAACTTTTAAACTTGAAACTTTAAGTTAAGGATTGTTTGTCCTTAACTTTTTAACTTGAAACATGAAGTTAAGGACTACTTGTCCTTAACTTTTGAACTTGAAACTTGAAGTTAAGGACTGATTGTCCTTAACTTTTGAACTTGAAACTTGAAGTTCAGGACCAAGTGTCCTTAACTATTAAACTTGAAAGTTGAAGTTCAGGACCTATTGTCTTTAACTTTTAAACTTGACACTTAAAGTTAAGGACTGCTTGTCCTTAACTTTTTAACTTGAAACTTGAAGTTAAGGACTGCTTGTTCAAATCTTTTATGTTCTTTTCCTTCTTCGTAGTGTTATAATGGAAGGAGATCGTGTGTTCGAGTTTAATATTTTATGTTCTTTTTCCTTCTTTGTCGTGTTATAATGGAAGAAGATCGTGTGTTCGAGTTTAATGTTTGGCGAAACCTCATGAGCTATTAGAAAGGATATCTACAATATAAAGAAACGATAAAAAGTATTTTGTCAAACCAGCAGTGGAAGAAATTAAGGGATGGTATTTTCGGGAACTTTTTCAAGTTACAAAGTGTGAAGTTCTCTGGTAAACTTATTCACTGTCTATTACTTTCTTAAATTGTAAGTAATGACGCTAATTTGATGACGTTCAAGGTTTTTGACCATGAACTTAAGTTTACACGGGAAGCATTTAATATAATCACTGGTTTGAACTGTTCTTCTACACTGGATATTAAAGGTTTGGATGAAAAAGAGAATAGGCTTTTGAAAGTCTATTTCCCTGGAAAGGATCGTATTGAGTTAGGTGATTTGTATGATTTTATTTCTAGTCACCCAGATGGTACAACTTCGTCATTTGAAGGCAGCGATGATGATGCTGTGAAGTTAGCAACAATATATTTTGTTGAATCTGTTTTGTTGGGTAAGCGGAAGAGTAGGAACGTGTCTGAGAAGTTAATGAAAATTGTAGATGATGATCTACTTTGCTCTTCATTCAACTGGGGCTCTCTATGTTATGAAACATTATTAAAATCATTGAAGAGTTGTTTGAATCCCAATGAGAATGAGAAAGAGAAAGATAAAGATAAAGTCAAGGATAGCTACACTCTACTTGGCTTTCCTTTTGCTTTTTGTGTTTGGATTATGGAAGTGTTGCCAATTTTTCAAGAAAAATAATTTGTTAACTTTCGAGAATGTGGTTATCCTAGGATGTTATGTTATTCAGACATGAAATCTCCACAATATAATTCTCTGTGTAAAAGATACTTCCATAATGAAAGTGTAAGTTAATCTGATTACTCGATTTTTTTTTAATTTTGTTTATGCTTTTTAGTTCTGAAAACTTATGTGTTTTTTTCTTATATAATAGTTGTATAAATTGATCGAGGTGGCACCATTTATTTCTTGTGAAGAAGATGCCATGAGTCATTTTCTCAAGATCAAAGCTCAATGCCTTCTTCCACACAATTTGATGAAGTCATTCTTAAGGAAATTGTTAAAGTAAGTTTTCTGTCTTTTAATAGCATTAGTTTTTTATTTGATTGTTTTTTGCTTAAGAGACTTTTTTGTTTTTATGGTTTTTGATTCAGAGATTATCAGAGCAGTTTAAAAAGGATCTGCAGGCTGAAGTTACTAGAATAAATCAGAAGATATCTGTGACAGAAAAAAATATTGAAAATGATATGAAGGTAATATCATTAATTTCAGTTAGTTTAAAGTTAAGGACACCAATTCAAAGTTAAGGACCTATTGTCCTTAACTTTTTAACTTGGAATTCAAAGTTATTTAACTTGGAATTCAAAGTTAAGGACCAAGAGTCTTCGACTTTTTAACTTGGAATTCAAACTTAAGGACCAAGTATCCTCAACTTTTTAACTTGGAATTCAAAGTTAAGGAATGTTTGTCCTTAACTTTTGAACTTGGAATTCAAAGTTAAGGACTGTATGTTCTTAACTTTTGAACTTGGAATTCAAAGTTAAGGAATGTTTGTCCTTAACTTTTGAACTTGGAATTCAAACTTAAGGACCAAGTGTCCTCAACTTTTTAACTTGGAATTCAAACTTAAGGACTGTTTGTCCTTAAGTTTCTAATTTAGTTTCTTTCACAAGATTTAAAGAAAAGTCTAGGATCAAATATTGATACTTTGTTGAAGATTTTTGTGAAAGCTGATGAACGGAACATAGAGAGAGAATCTAGTGTTCCAATTAGTAAAGATGGAGTTGATGATCATGGTAATGGTACAGAATCTACTATGAAAATTAACAAAGATGCAGGTGGTGGTGAACGTAATGATACGGATGTGCATGCAGAAGTTCAGTATGAAAGCGATTATAGAGATGCACATCTAGATGATGAAACTGTTATTGGCACTCAAGTTGGGAAAGCTTAGATATAGATTATGAATTTTTTGTCATTGAAATTTATATTAAATAGCGTAATACATATAAACTTTTTTGTGTTACAAATATATGTAGAATCTATTGATGAAGTGGAAGTTCAAGATGTTGTAGAATTTCAAGAGCAGGAAAATCCAAAAGAGACGGGAGTAACAGAGAAAATTTGTAAATGTGTAGTACAATCTCAAGATTTAGAAAGTCCATTGGGAACAAGTGTAAGTGAGATTGTATGCAAATGTTTTGAGGAACATATGATATGTCTACACCTCTCAAATATAAAGAGAAGTTTGGATTTCAAAATTCTGCCAATCAAGGTTAGATGGAATTTTCATATTTTGTTGAATGTTAGTTTTAGTAAATTATTAGAATGGGTATTAATTGTAAATGTTACAAAATCTTTTGAAGCTGCAAGGGAAGAAGATGGAGTGGAGTATCAAGAGAGAACTGGAGTACAATCTCAAGATTTCGAAAATACCAAAGGAACAAGCATAAGTGAGACTGTTTCCAAATGCATAGATAGAACATGTGATCTTTCTACACCTCGCTCTCTTCCCGACAATATTGGAAGCAAAGAAAATGCTACTGAAGATAATGATTTAACTAGGATCATCTTGACAGTTGCAAAAGGTTAGA
>ML416955.1:158669-191400 GCA_005239525.1 Nicotiana knightiana | reverse complement strand
ACAAAACGGTTGAGCGGTTTGGTATTGTTTTTACGAGATATATATACATATTTATGTTCCTGTCGGTTTCATGGTTGATAGGATATTGATGAGGTTATGAGAAAAATATAGTTTCTTATTTATAATTGTTGAGACAAAAATATTGTGAAAAACTTGGCCTACATTATAAAATTTATGAATAAATTGATATGAGATGTATGGTGGGAGCGGGTTGCACGCCGCAACAAGGAGCGATAAGGGTGGACATGTGGGATCGGGTTCACGCCGCAACATGAGTAATAAGGGTGATATATTTAGGGAGGAGCAATAAGGGTGGACAGGTGGGAGTGGGTTGCACGCCACAACAAGGAGCAATAAGGGATGCCATTTATATTTTTACTGAATTTCAAAGAAAATAAAGATTTGAAAGGCTTATATATTTATTTTACTATTCTTCATATTTTCGGCACTACTTTTATTTAAAGT
Source organism: Nicotiana knightiana (assembly GCA_005239525.1). NCBI lineage: Eukaryota > Viridiplantae > Streptophyta > Magnoliopsida > Solanales > Solanaceae > Nicotiana > Nicotiana knightiana. The sequence continues at coordinate 190,935 of ML416955.1, read as the reverse complement.
TAAAGTTTGGAAACTTGTAAATTATTTGAGAATTGATTATAGATGAGGCCTGGAAAAGGGGCTGAGTTATTTTATTGTTGTTGCATTACTTAATTATTTGTTTAGATTTCTTTCTTGCTTTATATATTATTGTCACAAGTTATATTGCTAAAGCCCCGTCGTAGCCTCGTCACTACTTCGTCGAGGTTAGGCTCGACACTTACTCAGTACATGGGGTCGGTTGTACTGATACTATACTCTGCACTCTTTTGTGCAGATCCAAGTACCGGTCAGCAGTATAGATATTTAGAGCGGCTATTCATTTATTCGGAGACACGAGGTATATCTGACGGCGTTCGCAGATCCCGAGAGTCTTCTCCTATTTTCATAAACGTTGTTTTATTATATTCACAACAGTTATATTATTTCTTTCAGCCAAGTATTTGTAGTATTCTTTAGTAGTTCTTGAATTATGACACCAGACTCTGGGGTAGTTTTTGGATTTATCTATATAATTAGTTCGTGGCTGGGTGTAGTTAATTGTTTATTTTGTTTATATTGTGAATTATTCATTTAAAGCCATTAGATTAAGTATTAATTTAAAACTATTTTATCCTGTTTAAATGGTTAAATTAAAGGAAATAGTTAAGCGGACTCTAACATTGGCTTGCATAGCAAGTGTAGTGTTAGGCGCCATCACGATCCCTAAGGTTGAAAATTTGGGTCGTGATATACATATGCCCATAAGCTACCGAGCGAAGTGCAAATGCTCAAAACGATCGGTCAGGTCCTTACACTGAATTATCCTAAAATCAAGATTTTTATTTTAAATTTTCGAAATAAAATAAGTATTGGCTAATCCTTACCATAATAATGATTATTTGTGTACTTCCCCTGCAAATCTCCATGCATACCTCGGAAACAAACGAGCGTTGGTGGTGGAGATGAGTTGGTACAACACTCCCTCCCTCCGATTTTATATGTCTTCTTCTTGGAGCAGACTAAAAAAAAGTGTGATACCTAAACTATTAGAACTCTAAATTTACTCATGTACTATTTGAATTTTCTCAAATTTTCCTTCTGTTAGACTTTTAATTCATTCATACCTTTACGGTTAAGAAAATGAAATCATTTCGTATCTGCCATCGACTTTTGACAATAGTTTATATATATACTAGATGGTGTGAGCCCGTGCTACGGGTAGTTTTGTAGAATGTAAAAATGGGAGGACCAAGCCTCACTAAAATTTTAAAACTTTGCTCCTGCAAATTAAAAGTAATGAAGGACATTTGGGCTATAAAGGAAACAAAGATCATCTTTGCAGATACCATGAACAGATTGTGTTAAGCAGCTAACTTAGGAGATCAAATTGCTCGGTCAATACTCCAATCGACACTCTAAGCTAAACTTGGAAGCTAAAGAGCAACGTACGTAACTTTTCTCCATAAAGGAAAATGTCATGTCAAAGATAATTCCAACACTAACCAGCCTATTAGTCTAAAAACTTACAACTTATCAAGTATAACTTAACAAGAATTAGGAGCAGCCAACGTCATAAATTTAGCACACCTCACATCAAATATTTACAGGATTTGTGTTGAATATATTGATTGGCTAATAACACCAGGTAGTTACAACAATTAACTTAAGAAAACTTACAAAGCAGTGATTCATTGTTTGTTTCATACAACTATACACTGGTTCAACAATATGTCATTTTCACCAACAATTGTTAGGCTAGAGTTGTTCTACACACGTTGAACTTCTAGTTACTATTATTCTGAATGAAAAGGTTTCTTCAAAAAGGCTCTACCTTTCTAATTAAGCTTTAAGTTCATGATGCAATGTAGAGTACACAATCACAATTTTTTCTATAAATCTATGTTTCATGAATTTATCTGCAGTCCATCAAAGCATATACACCATGGTGTTTTAAAGGGGAGGGAGGGTTTAGAAAATTATTCAATATATTTTATCAGCAATTTGTGAAACATGAAAACTAAGTCCTAATACAATAGTTTCTAACCATGAAACATAATGCTCAGTAACTCATCTTACAGAATTTAATAGAAAATGCTAGTCTAAGTTCAGTGAACACATAAGTTAATTGTAATTACTTCTACACATAATCAGTATAACCATGCTTCTATAATAGTGAGATAAAATAATGGCAGTGTATTCACCTTCTTCCATTGAAGAACACTCAGTTATAGAAAACTAATTATCTTATTCTTCTTAATCTACTTCTCTATTACTTACCCATCATTCAATTATGTGCTCAAATAAACTGTCGTTCGCTCTGTCAATCTCAAAAGCTCTAATACAGAAAGCTAGCTTTTAAAGATTTTCTTCCAATCTTTTTCTTTCTTTGACTTTAAAATTATAAAATAGTAGATGCTATTATACATCATAAAATTATAGAATTACATACTTGATGTTCCTGGCAGTGTTGTCAGTTCATCCAAAATCACTTCCTTGCTTTCGAGTTCTTTTTATTTTATTTTTATAAAGTAATAAAATTCATTAAGGGCATCAAGCAAATGCAAAAGGACTTCGCCTTCGAGTTTTTGCATAAAGCTGAAATCTCCAGCTTCTTGATTACTTTTGGAGTGAAGGTTTCTAAGCGTCCACCAAACAGTAGAGTGACCAGGTCCTCTATTAGTTCCCACAGAACTAAATGCTAGAAAGACGAGTAAAGAGACAAAGGATTTTTACGTGGAAAAATCCCACTCAAGGGGACAAAAACCACGACCTACACGTGTAGGATTTCAACTTTACTAACTTGTAATCTAAACTATTACAAGCAATTCATTTCTTTTGTTCAAAAGTGGATTTCACATATGGAAATAATGGAAACACTCATACAAACGCCAGAATCCCATTGCAAAAGGAGAAGTAGAGCTGTAAGGAATGAATCTGAAAATGACGTATTTTCATTTGGGAAGGAAAAGGTAACACTGTCTATTCATATTAATTTTAATAGACTAGTGGCTACTTTTGCGCAGCATTAAAAATGTTGGATAAAAAATAAATACCACAATTGTGGCTACCCCACGCCATTTCTTCCTTGCTTGCTTGGGGTTGGGCCTGGGTGAGTAGATAACTAGATATAGGTAGGGTCCAAAAAAAAGTCCATAAAATTTCGGTATTTAGGTATACCAAAATACCGAAATTTTAAAATTACAATACCGAAAACCGAACCGAAATCCGAAATACCGAAAATGTAATACCGAATTAGACCGAAATACTGAAAAAATCCGAAACCGAAATACCGAATTAATTCGGTTCGGTTCGGAATTCGATTTTTCAGATTTTATTCCCACCCCTACTTAGGATCATTCGTCCTTGAATGAAGGTCAAAATTTATTATTAGCATCAAATGTGGCCAAAACACACCAAAAATTTCAAAATTTGGTTAACTCCTTACATTTCCAAAGTTTTGCCAGAGTCTCCCCTGTAACTGGGCCTATCCACCTACCAGAGAATTCCAATAACCAATTCTAACAACATATGTATAATCTGATGACGCAATATAACATAAAAACAACACCAATCGTGGCCTCATAAGTGATATATTACTAGGAAAGGAACACCCTTAACATCGACGGTACAAATGATACATAATTCATATAAAGTAACTCTTAGAATTTTCATAGAGAAAAACTCATAAATACATGGTTATTCAAACAAATAAGGATAATTCTTCTTCGTTTCTTCCTCGGCCTCCCAGGTGGCCTCTCCCACCTACTGGTTTCACCATAACACTTTCACGAAGGCAATTTCTTTATTTCTCAACTTTCGGACTTGCGGATAAAAAATAGAAATTGGAATCTCTTCGTAAATCAATTTCTCATTAACCTCAATAGTCTCAACCGTAACAATGGGTGTTAGGTCTCCAACTACTTTTTTCAACATAGAAACATGAAACACCGGGTGCACTAATGACATTTTAGCAACATTATTTTTCCTTTGCGAAATTTTACGGGGCCTTACATTAATCCATGATTTTTGTTGATAACCCATTTAATTCTTTAAATCAAAACCTAGGGTTATGTCCTAAATTTTTTAAATTGAAAATGAGTTAGAAGCATTTATTTCTTGATTCCTTTTGGGTCTTGTTCTACTATATTAGGAGAACAACATGCTCGAATTTGGCGAGTTTTGGAAGAGTATTTCAGGAGATATGAGACCCAACTAGTGTGGGTTGGACTCTTGGGACATGAACACCTAAAAGCGATGTTTTAGCCAATTGGTTGAGCTATTGGACTTTGATTGAGTCGATTTTTGTTCGTGTGAGCTTGTATTAGTTCGGGCTTTGCTTCGGTAATCCTGGATTCGGAATCCAAGGTGGACCGATGTTGACTTTTGTTGAATTTTGGTTGACTTTGGGTTTTTTGATTAAAGATTCGACCTTTATCGATTGGGCTTGTTTCCTTCAGAATTATTTGATGTTCTTGAGTTGCTTTTTGATTGTTTCGAGCCGTTTGGAGGTCGGCACGCCCGAGATGGTATTTTTAGAGTATTGTTTAGCTTGCTTGGTATTGGATTCGGCTTGTTCGAGGTAAGTAACACATCTAAAATTGATATTGAGGGTAGGAATCCCTGAACATACATGATATGTGTTTGGTGTTGATGTGACACACATGTTAGTTGACGGGTGTGTGTGCGTGTAAATTATGACTCGGTTGATTCTTTGATACTATGTAATTACCTAATATTATTTTTATCCATGAAACATTCACGTGTTATAGAAATTGAGTTGTGAATCGTGTAAAAAATCATGTCTAGGCTATATGCTAATTCTGTTGGGACCCAATGAGGTCATCTTGTTGTTGAGTTATTTGCTTAGATTGCAGTTACATACTCAGACATATTAATTCATTCGCATATCATATATCAGTCTATGTTATCCTTTGTTGTCACATCATGTATCATTGTTTGGGCTGATTGCCATGCGATTTGTGAGCCCGAGAGGCTAGAGAAATTGGAGACTGAATTGGTTCCTGAGATTCTTATTGTGACAGATATTGTGGATCGAGCTACACACTACAACATGCCATATTGGATATATATATATATATATATATTATTATTATTATTATTATTATTGTTATTATTATTATTATTATATGGATCGGGCTACGCGTCGCAGCAGGACATATATACATTATTATTGATGGGATCGAGCTTTACACCGCAGTAGTTTTTATTGATTCATTATGGGATCGGACTGCACACCCCAACAACCTATATTGGATTATATTAGCGCTTGGGAAGGACCCTCCACTCTGGAGTCTGACATGCTAGTAGTGAGTGCAGGTACCGTACAATGCTGAGTGACTGAATGTGCGAAGAGATTGAGCGTGCTGAGTGGGAGTGCGAGACAGTAAGATTGAGTACTCTGAGAGTGTGAGTACATGAGTTCATCACTGTGATGCATTGCATTTGACACACATACTTGACATACAGGCATAAAGATGCATTTTCTCATGCTATATGGTTTTGTGACATTCATGACTTCACACGCACATTGACATGTAGGCATAGAGATGTATTTTCCTCATGCTATCTCAGAATGAAATATTTTATCTATTGTTGAAAGTTTTGGGAAAAATCACAGTGTTCTGATTTACTCATATTTTGGTGATTTCGGTGAAAGATTTGGGTTCCACTATAATACGTGAAAAGCATGCCTATTTTTCGTAACTATGAATGAGCTGAGCATCATATCTTTGAGTTATTACTTTTACTGATGTTATTATATTGTTGTGAGTTGTTCTTGGTTATTGGTATTGTACTCTGACCGTTGCCCAAGCTCATCACTTCCTTCAACCTAAAGTTAGGTTTGTTACTTATTGAGTGGATGGGGTTGGTTGTACTTATTACTATACTTAAGCTCCTTCCGTGCATATTTTAGAGTTGATATTGCTGTGTATGGCAGGAGCTGGAATTGAAGATGTGCCCGTGTTTCGGCTATAGCCGCCTCTTGTTCTTCTTAGCTATATATTTATAAATCTATTTATGTATGTTTCGAATAGATGATGTATTTATTTCGTACCAGTTTCGTAAACTCTAACTCTTAGAAGCTCATGATTTTTACTACTAGTCCTTAGGGAATGGAATAAAATTTAGTTATATCATTTTTGACTCTTATCATTATCATTATATTATGGTTTACTATTAATTGACTTACTTAAAAGGTTGGGTTATGTTCAATCACGATTAGTTGAATTTTGGGTTATGACGCGTGTCTTGGTAGAGAGGTACATCATGAGTGGGGAAAGAAGTAAGTCTGAAAAGAGGCCCAAACCAGAAGGGATATCAATTTTTTTGATTATCGATCAGATACCACAGTTATTATGGGATTGATGGAGAGACTTTAAGGAATATGAGCGGAAATAGATAAAGAAGTACCTGGATATTTCGTTCCCATGACTAAGAATAAGCCCAGGAAGGATGTGATCGAAGTTTTGATTTCGCACTAGGATCATGAAAATAATGTGTTCTGTTTTACCGATTATGAAATGACTCCGATTAATTTTGCAGGCAAGAGTATCTCTTGGTAATGCTCCTTAAATCTTTATTTTATCTTGAATGTTTTAATGTTTCTCTCATGTATTTTACCGGCATTTGACATATCAGAAACTCCCATCATGCGGAGATGCTTTAATTTTCAATGCAACTAGTCCCATCATATCCCGTCTAGGGAAGCTTCTGATGGCAAATTCGTGTCTATTCCGTCCATGCGGAAGGCTTGGGATATAGCACACAAGAATATGAGAATCAAGTGGAATCCAATTTTATGGTTGTCACACCTCTTTTTTGCCACACAACCCTAGTACTAGGTTGAGTTAGAAGAGTTTTTCCAATTGAAGTGATGTTTTGAAAAGGGATAATTTTTTATTTAGAGTCGCCACTTGGAATTGAGTTTTGGTGTTCCAAGTCACATTTTATTTGAATCCCCTTTCAAAAGGAAGTTTTGACTCCTAATTTATGGTCTACGAAAATAAAAGACTGAGTAAGGAATTCTGTTGACCGGGGGGAAGGTGTAAGGCACCCCTCGAGTCCCGTGGTTCTAGCACAGTCGCTTTTATTGACTAATGTAAGGCTTAAATAAATTTTTGGCTATCCTTGTATTTTATTGATTATGGCTTGTCTATTACCACTTCACTAAATTTATTATATTTTATTAATTGTTTGGACCCAGATGCGATACGCACACAAGGTATTTCTTTGAAGTTAAATGTTAAACCAAGGTACAACATATACACATGGTTAAAACATAATTATTTAAATTTAAAGGCATCGAGACCCGGGAATGCGCACATGACCCTTTTATTACTTAAGCATAACAATCCAAAGTTCGGGTAAGAACACATGGGCTGATATTTTAAAGTACATCTAAAGTTTTTCTAGCATTTTTAAAATTACTAATCCAAAAACTAGTTTGAGATTGCTTGCGAGGTCATGGATTATGGCTAAGTACTTGTGAAACAGAATGTAAATTAGTTATGAAAAAAATGAACTAGCTTGTAGCCTCGTTGAAATGCTTGAAAAGAAATTAGAGAAGAAAATAAAGCTCAATCAAATGCTATTCTAATACACGTTGATTCAAAATCTTTACTTAAGCTTAAATGAATTGCTAATTGTGATTATAATGGGAGTAGAAACGTAAGCAACTAACACAGTATCTGATTTTGATGAATAACCAAAAATTATTTCAATCTTAATCCTCAAAGACAACTCTTAGGAAATATTTTAAATCAATTCCATATTCAACTTTAATGATTCAAAGCTCCACTTAATTAAAATGCACTAATCTATTTAATGATTCAAATATTCAATCCTAATACCAAATGGCTGTTAAAATCTATTAAATTATTGTATCTACAAATTTAATTTATTAAAGAAACTACTATTAACGTATTCACTAAATTAAAACCAGAAACTTTCGTTAACAAGCAGATTCGAGGAGAGGAAATTTGAATTTATTAAAATATTATTGTGACTCTATCTAAACTCCAAAAATGACAGAGCCAAGAAAGATTCACAGATAAACATGTGTAAAATTTAATACTAAATATTCCTTACATTTGAAAGGAAATTAATAATTAAAACTGAAATGTCAGCTAATGAATCAAGCTACAATATCCATTTTCTTTAACTTTAAAATAAAGAAATCCATGCACTAAACTGACACTAGCTATAAAATTATTTAAATCATCAGTATAGGAATCTTCATATTATATTTCAAATCGATCCTGTGGGAATGAGAAATAATATAAGAAACACAAATGTATTACAAGATCAACACATGTTCATATAAACATAAAGATAGCAAAAGCAATACAAAAGAAAGAAAGAAAAAAAGAAAACGAAAGGGAGAACAAAAAAATTAAACAAAAGAGCAGAAGAAAGAATATGAACCTGGCTAAAAGCAAAAAAGATAAAACTCCTTTGATGTAATAAGAAAACCGGGAGAGTATAGATCAGCTATAATAGGAAAACTTCGGCGTCGGACTTTCAGTGAAAATAGCTAATCGGACGAAAATAACGATCGTCGATTCAAACTTTTCATTCTACTATATTTTTGATTCTTTCTTTCTTTTTTTTTACAGAAGAATACTAAATATAAAACAATAATTTTTTTTTTTTTGAAAACTCTAATATCAAATTGCAAAAATATGTAGAAGAGAAAAATCTGAATATTTCTCTCAAAGTTCACTGTCNCAAAAAAAACCCCCCCCCCCCCCCCCCCCCCCTTCTGATTGTGATATCTCCCTTTTATAGATTAGCATGTGTGGTGATATGTGATCATGTGCAAAAAGAGCTTGAGGGGAAAAAAATAGGATCGAGGGGATATGGGGGGTTGGGACGTGAGATAAAAGAGGAAAGTGCATGTTTGTGCTATGTAACGTGAGGGAGTGGGAGTTAGGCTAGAAAATTAGAATTATGAGATTAGCAAAAAAAAATAAATCAGATCTTTTGAATCTCAAACTTATCTCTTTTACGTTAACTTAATTTTGTTAATTTCTTTTTTATCTTTTATTTTAAAAAATAAATTAAATTATTATAAAGATAGGAAGATTAACCAACATTTCTTATAATATAGGAAACAAAATACTTACATATAATTTAGATAATACTAAAAATACCATAGCTTACTTATTAAAATACTAATGAAAGAAACCAAATATTTTTTGAAAATTTCCTTTTTCTCTTTACAAATAGAATTTTGTATTCTAAAAGTGTGAATATTTTTTGTGGTTTTTTTTAAAATTCTACTAAAAGTGAGATGAAGGTTTAAAATATCAAATTAGATATAAAACACATATTTACACTAAAATAATATAGAATTTGGTTGTGGTAAAAAAGTAGTTGCTCACAATGGCCCTAAAAAGTCAAAAAATGATAAACGATCATGGTGAGGCGGTGACTATTGTTCCTTAGTTAGTTTTTGATGGCTCGTCAAATTATTAGGATATCCGGGTCCGGGTACCCTGGCCCATGGAAGACGTGGGCTATAACACACGAAAATTTAGAAATCGGGAGAAATTCGAGTTTTATGGCTCTAAAACACGAATAAATAAGGAACGGTAATGGATACCTGCTAATGTCCCTTAGGTCGTTTTTGATGGCCCGACAAAATTTTAGGTGATTCGGGGTCTCCGTCCCATGCGGAAGGAGTGGGCTATTATAACATATAAATATCTGGGAATCGGGCAAAATTCTTATTTTATGGTGCTAAAACAACATAAAACGAAGAACGATCATGGCGAGATACTTACTATTGTTCATTAGGTCATTTTTGAAGGCTCGACAAAATTTTAGGCAATCCGGGTCTGGGGGACCAGGCCTATGTGGAAGGTATGTGCTATTGGACACGAAAATATGGGAATCGGGCAGTGTTCCAATTTTATCGCCCTAAAACGCCAAAAAATGATGTACGGTCATGGCTATGCGACGACATTTGTTCCTCAAGTCGTTTTTAATGACCCGACAAAAGGCGTGGGCTATAGCACATGAAAATCTGGGAATTGGGTAGAAATTTAGTTTTATGGCCCTAAACGCTGAAAACCGAGGAACGATTATGGCGATGCAGCGACTATTGTTCCTTAGGTTATTTTTGATGGCCCGCCAAATTATTAGGCTATCCAAGTCTAGATACCCATGTCTATGCGGAAGACATGGGCTATAGCACATGAATATTTGGGAATCCTGCAAACTTCAAGTTATATGGCTCTGAAATGCCAATAAATGAGGAACGGTAATGGCGATCCAGTGACTACTGTTCCTTAGGTCATTTTTTATGGCCTACAAAATTTTAGGTGATTAGTCCTGCGCCCATGCGGAAGGCGTGGACTATAGCACATGAAAATCTAGGAATCAGGCGGAATTCTAGTTTTTATGGCCCTAAAATACCAAAAAACAAGGAACGGTCATGGAAAAATAGTGACTACTATTTCTTAGGTCATTTTTATGGCCCGTCAAAGTATTAGGCGATCTAGGTCCGGGGGCTCGGTCCCATGTCTAAGGCATGGCTATAACACACAAAGATTTAGAAATCGGGCAAAATTCTAGTTTTATGGAGCTAAAACGACATAAAAAGAGAAACGGTCAAGGCAAGACAATGACTATTTTTATTTAGATCATTTTTGAAGACTCGAAAAACTTTCAGGCAATCCGGGTCCGGGGGGGCCCAGGCCCATGCGGAAGGCGTGGGCTATTGCACATGAAAATATGGGAATGGGGTGAAATTTTAGTTTTATGGCCCTAAAATGCCAAAAAGAGAGGAAAGGTCATGGAGAGGTGGTGACTATTGTTCCTTAGGTATTTTTTGATGGCCTGGCAAAATTTTCGGCAATCTTAGTCTAGGGGCCTTGGGTCTATGCAGAGGGCATGGGCTATAACACACACAAATCTGGGAATCGGGAAAAATTTTAGTTTTATGGCCATAAATGCCAAACAACGAGGAATGATTATGGCGAGGCGGTGACTATTATCCCATAGATCATTTCTGATGGCCCGATAAAATTGTAGGCGATCCGGATCAGGGGATATGCGCCCATGCGGATGGCGTAGGCTAGCATATGAGAATTTAGAATCTGGCGAAATTCCAAAATATATGGCCCTAAAATGCTAAAATATTAGAACGGCCATGGCTAGGCAGTGAATATTGTTCCTTAGATCGTTTTTGATGGCCTTACAAAATTTTAGGTGATCCTGGTCGAAAGGCTTGGGCCCATGCAGAAGGCGTGGGCTATTGCACACGAGAATATATGAATCCAACGTAATCCAGTTTCATGGCCCTAAAATGCCAAAAATGAGGAACAATCATGGAAAGGCGATGACTAGTATTTCTTAGTTCATTTGTGATGGCCCAACAAAATTCTAGGCGATCCGGGTCCAAGGGCTTGGGCCTATGCGAAAGGCGTGTGTTATAACATACCAAAATCTGTAAATCGAGCGAAGTTCCCGTTTTATTGCCCTAAAACACTAACGAATGAGGAACGGTCATGGAGAGGATATGAATACCGTTACTTAGGTCATTTTTGATGGCTCAGCAAAATTTTTGGCGATTCAGGTTCAGGGGCCCGGCCCCATGCGGAAGGCCTAGGCTATTATAGTACGCGAGAATGTGGGAATCAGGTGGAATTCCAGTTTTATGGCCCTAAAAACACCAAATAAAATTAGGAACGTTCATGGCGAGACAGTGACTATTGTTACTTAGGTTGTTTTTGATAGCCCCTAAAACCCCAAATTATGAGGAACAATCAGTGCCAGGAAGTGACTACTGTTTCTAATGTCGTTTTTGATGGCCGACAAAATGTTAGGCGATCCGGGTCTTGAGGACTAGACCCATGCAGAAGATATGGTCTATAACACATGAAAATCTTGGAATTAGGAGGATCCAATTTTATGGTCCTAAAATGGCAATAAACGAGGAATGGTAATGGTGAGGCAGTGAATACTATTCTTTAAGTCATTTTGATAGCCCGACAATATTTTAGGCGATCGGGTCTTGGGGCCCAGGCCATACGGAAGGCGTGGGCTATAGCATACGAAAATCTTGGAATTAGGCGGAATTCTAGTTTTATAGCCCTAAAATGCTAGCAAATGAGGAACGACCATAGAGAGAATGTGACAACTGTTTCTTATGTCATTTTTTTATGGCCCAACAAAATTTTATGTGATCCAGGTCCAGGGTCTCGGTCCTATGCGGAAGGCGTGGGTTATAGCACACGTAAATCTGGGAATCAGGTTGAATTCTGGTTTTACGGCCCTAAACACAAAAAAATGAGGAAATATCATGTCGTGGTGGTGCCTACTATTCCTTTAGTTGTTTCTATGGCATGTCAAAATTTTAGGCGATACGAGCCTGGGGGCCCGGGCCCATGCAGAAGATGTGGGCTATAACACATGAAAATCTGGGAATTGCGAGAAGTTCTAGTGTTATGGCCTTAAAATGCCAATAAACGAGGAACAATACTGGTAAGGTGGTGAATACTTTTCTTAGGTCATTTTTGATATCCCGGCAAAATTTTAGGCAATCGAGTCCTGGGGCTCAGACCCATGCAGAAGGCGTAGCACACAGAAATCTGGGAATGAGGCGTAATTCTAGTTTTATGGTCCTAAAATGCCAACAAACAAGGAACAGTCATGGAGAGACAGTGACTACTGTTCCTTAGGTCATTTTTTTATGGGCCAAAAATATTACAGGTGATCCGTGTACGAGGGACCCGTCCCATGCGAAAGGTGTGGGTTATAGCACACGAAAATCTGGGAATCAGGTGGAATTCTAATTTGTCGCCCTTAACACTAAAACACGAGGAACGATCATGTCGAGGCGGTGACTACTATTCATTTTGGTTGTTTTTGATGGACCGACAAAATTTTAGCGATCCAAGTCCAGGGGCCCGGGCCTATGCAGAAGGCGTGGCCTATAGCATACAAAAATGTGGGAATTGGGGGTAATACAAGTTTTATGGCCCTAAAATGCCAATAAATGAGGACCAGCCATGATGAGACACTGATTACGGTTCCTTAAGTCGTTGTTGATCGCCCGGCAAAATTTTAAGCGATCTGGGTCCAGGGGCTCTAGCATATGCAGAAGGGGTGGTCTAATAGCACTTGGAAATCTGGGAATCGGGCAGAATTCCATTTTTATTGCCATAAAACACCAACGAACGAGGAACGAGCATGGCGAGGTGGTAACTATTGTTATTTAGGTCGTCGTTGATAGCCCGACAAAATTTTAGGGAATTTGATCCGGGGGCCCGAGGCCCATGCGGAAGGCGTGGGCTATAGCACACGAGAATCTAGGAATCGGCAAAATTCCCGTTTTATTGCAATAAAACGCCAAGAAATGAGGAAATGTCATGGAGAGACGGGGACCACTGTTCCTTGGATCATTTTTAATGGCCATGCAACTTTTTAGGCGATTCGGGTCCAAGGGCTCTGGCCAATACGGAAGATGCTGGCTATATCGCATGAAAATCTAGGAATCACGTGGAATTCCAGTTTTATGGACTTAAAATGCCAAAAAATTAAGGTACGACCATGACGAGGTGCGACTACAATTCCTTAGGTCAATTTCGATGACTCAGAATTTTTTTTTGGCGAACAGAGCCGGAGGCCTGGGCCCATACCAAAGGCGTGGTCTATAGCACACGACGATTTTGGATTCGGGAAGAATTGTAGTTTTAGAGTCCTAAAACGCCAAAATATGAGTAACATGCATTGCGAGGCGGTGACTAATATTTATTAGGTTGTTTTTGATGGCCCGACCAAATTTCAGGCGAACCGGGTCTGGTGACCCGTGCCCATGCAGAAGGCGTGCCTATTGCACACGAAAATCTCAGAATCTAGCGGAATTACAGTTTTATAGTTTTAAAATGGCAATAAATGAGAAATGGTCATGATGAGACAGTGACTACTATTACTCCGATTATTTTTTATGGCCCGGAAAAATTTTTGGCGATCCGGGTTTAAAAGCTTGGGCCCATGCAAAAGGTGTGGGCTATTGCACACGAGAATTTGGAAATTGGTCGAAATTACAGTTTTATGCCTCATAAACGCCAAAAACCAAGGAATGATTATAGAGAGGTGCTGAAAATTGTTCTTTAGGTATTTTTGACGGCCCGGTGAAATTTTTAGCGAGCCGGCTCAGAACACCCTGGCCCATGCGGAAGGCGTGGGCTATAGCACATGAAAATCTAGGAATCGGGCGAAATTCTATTTTTATGGCCCTAAAATGCCAAAACATAAGGGATGTTCATGGAGAGGCAGTGACTATTGTTCCTAGGTAATTTTTGATTGTCCGAAAATTTTTAGGTGGTAAGAGTTCGGGGGCCTGGGGCGATGCGAAAGGTGTGGGCTATAGCACACGACAATCCGAGAATCGGGCGAAATTCTAGTTTTATGTCCTAATATTCTGACAAATGAGGAACGGTAATGGCAAGAAGTTGATCACTGTTGCTTAAGTTCTTTTGGAATGCCCGACAAAGTTTTAGGCGAATCGAGTCAGGGGGACCAAGCCCATGCGGAAGGCCTGGGATATAGCACACGAAAATCTGAGAATCTGGTGGAACTACTATTTTATGGCCTCAAAACACCAAATGATAAGGAACGATCTTGGCGAGGAGGTGACTATTGTCCCATAGCTCGTGTTTGATGGTCTAGTAAAATTTTAGACAATCCGAGTCATGGGGCGCGAGCCCATGTTAAAGATTTGGCTATAGCACACGAGAATTTAGAATCGGGGCGAATTCCAAAATATATGGCCCTAAAATGCCAAAATATTGGGAACGATCATGGATAGGCAGTGACTATTGTTTCTTAGATCACTTTTGAAGGCCTGGAAAATTTTTAGGTGATCCCGATCGAGAGGACCAGGCCCATGCAGAAGGCGTAGGTTGTAGCAAACGAAATATTGGGAATCTGACTTAATCTAGTTTTATTGCACTAAAATGTCAAAAAATGAGGAACGATCATAGGGATGTGGTGACTATTGTTACTTAGTTCCTTTTTGATGGCCCGACAAAATTTTAGGTGATGGCTTAGGCCAATGTGAAAGCCGTGGGCTATAGCGTACGAAAATCTGAGAATCGGGCAGAATTTCAATTTTATGACCCTAAAACGGCAACAAACGAGGAACGATCATGGAGAGGTGGTGATCACTGTTTCTTAGGTAAATTTTGATGACCGTGCAAAGTTTTAGGCAAATTGAGTCAGGGGACTGGGCCTATGTGGAAGGCTTGGGCTATAGCACACGAAAATCTGGGAATCGAGCAAAATTACAATTTTATTGTCTTAAAATGCCAAACACGAGGAAGTGACTATTGTCCCAAAGGTCATCTTTGATGGTCCAGTAAAATTTTATGCGATCTAGATCGTGGGACGCATGCCTATGTGGAAGGCATGGACTATGCCACACGAGAATTTGGAATCGGGCAGAATTCTAGTTTTATGGACGTTAAGTGCCAAAATATATGAAACAGTCATGGCTAGGCAGTGACTATTGTTCCTTAGATCCTTTTTGAAGGCCTAGAAAAATTTTAGGTGAACCCGGTCCAGAGGCCCAGGCCCATGCAGAAGGCGTGAGCTATAGGACGCGAGAATATGGGAATCCGGCGTAATCTAGTTTTATTGCCCTAAAACACCAAAAAATGAGGAATGATCATGGCAAGGCGGTGGGTATTGTTCATAGGTGGTCTTTGATGGCTCATAAAAAATATTATGCTATCCGGGTCTGGGCGCCCCGACCCATGCAAAAGGCATGGGCTATAGCACATGAAAATCTGAGAATCGGGCAGAATTCCAGTTTGATTGCCTTAAATGCCAACGAGCTAGGAATGATCATGGTACGGTGGTGACTACTGTTACTTAGGTTTTTCTTGATGGCCTAGCAAATTTTAGTCGATCCGGGTCTGGGGGACCAGGACCATGCGGAAGGCGTGGGCTATAGCACATGAAAATCTAGGAATCAGGCAGAAATAAAGTTTTATGGCCTTAAAACACCAAAATACAAGGAACGTTCATGGAGAAGTGGTGACTATTGTCCCATAGATCATTTTTTATGGCCCGACAAACTTTTAGGCGATCCAGGTCGGGGGACCTGCGCCCATGCAGAAGGCTTCATCTATAGCATACAAAAATTTGGGAATCGGGTGAAATTCTTGTTTTATGGCCCTAAAACGTCAAAAAATGAGAAAATGTCATGGTGAAGTGGTGAATATTGTTCTTTAGGTCATTTATGATAGCCCGACAAAATTTTAGGCGATCCTTTTTCTAAGGCCCAGGCCCATGCGGAAAACGTGGGTTATATCATACGAAAATGAGGGAATTAGGAGGAATTTCAGTTTTATGGCCCTAAAATGCCAATAAACGATGAACGGTCATGGAGAGACGATGACTACTATTCCTTAGGTTATTTTGAGGGCCCGGCAAAATTTTAGGCGAAATAGGTCTTGGGACCCGGGCCCATGCAGAGGCATGCACACGAAAATCTAGGAATCAGGCAGAATTTCAGTTTTATGGTGAGGCTGTGACTACTGTTTCTTAGTCGCTTTTGATGGCCTGATAAAATTTTAGGCGATCCGGCTCCACGGGCTTGGGCCAATGCGTAATACGTGGGCTATAGCATACGACAATCTGGGAATCGGGTGGAATTAAAAGTTTAAGGCCCTAAAACACTAAAATAATGAGGAACGTCCATGGCGAGGCGTGACTACTGTTCCTTAGGTCATTTTGATAGCTTGGCAAATTTTTAGGCGATCCGAGTCTGGAGGCTCGGGCCAATATGGAAGACAAGGGATATATCACACGCGAATTTGGGAATCGAGTGGAATTCCTATTCTATGGCCCTACAACACCATAAATAAGAGGAGCATTGTTACACCCCATGTTTTTGTACTTGAAAGTACGCCATAAGTAAATTGATGAAAGATAAAAAATGAGATGTTACATTCCGCATTTTCGTACTTTAAAGTTTCGTCGTAAGCTAATCACGTAAGTTCGGGAATGAAATTTTTTTGAGATTATAAGCATTATGATATTTTAAACAAGTGATGAGTAAATTCGTGAAGGTGAGGGATAAGCAAATCAAAGAAAATGAATATTCGTCAAAGTTTGATATGTTGGGGTAAAATACGACCCGAGCTAAAATACCCGGTATTTATGGACTAGTGCCATACAAGGTACCACATGACCATGATAGTAAGGTGTATAAGGTATATTAAAAGTGGGTGGTATTTTAAGTAATTTGAGATAATCCTTAATTATATGAATTATTGGATAATGGGGGAATTAACAAGTGAATTAATAATTAGAGCCAAATGGCCTCAGGGCTACTTAAACTTGTATCAGTTTGCAAAGCCGATACATGAACTTATATTTTTCCCATTTGAATAGTCCAACTTGACAAAATTGGTACTAATAAACACACCCACTAGAGCGTGTACATCAATTGTGCTGACATGTACACCACGTCATATGCTAAACTATTTATCACTTGACATGTGTTAGTTGTGGGTTCCATTTTAAAATATAAAATTAGCAAAAAGAAAGTTACAAATACAAAAAAGAAAAAAAAAGAAAAGAGAAAACACCTGAAACATACTACCCCATACCCAACCATCCCCCTCTTCTTTGTTCACCCTCTTCCCTTGCTTTCCTTACTCTTCTTTCTTCTCCTTTCTCTTTTTCTTCATTATTCTTTGTACATCACTATAGTCATGACAAGGCCATAAAGAAAATTAGTTTTGGAATTTCAGGAAAAAAAAATAGACATCCATAATTTTGAAAGTGAAGGTTACCCAATATCATTGCAAATCTTTCTTTTTTTGTAGCTATTTTGACAAAGATGAGTTCGATGATAGAACAATGACAAAGCTCAAGCTTTCTTCTGACCACCAGTGACTGAGGGAGATTGGGACAAAAATAGTGGGTGGAGACTAGCAAATGAAAGAAAAGATTATTGAAGGGGAAGATGAATGGAAAAAGAAACAGAGAAAGGGGAGGGGGAGAGAAATTAGGATAAAAATTAAAAAAGTTACAGAAAGGGGTGGGGTTTATGCTGGGAAGACGAGAGAGCTGGGAAGGGAGGGAAAAGAGAAGGGAAATGTTTTATTTTTATTTTTTGTTATTCCTTGTTATTTATATTTTATTCTAATTGTAGTTCTTTAGTAAAAACAATACTATTCACGCGCTTTGGCAGCGTGATTTGCACACAGCTTAGCCATGTCAGCTGCAGTGCTTCCACATAGGCATGGTCAACGGTCAAAAGTGTTTATTAGTACCCATTTTGTCAAGTTGTAGTGTTCAATTGGAAAAAATATAAGTTCATATATCGGCTTTGCAAACTGATACAAGTTTAAGTGGCCCCGAGGCCATTTCGCCTAATAATTAGAGGTTGATTAATTAAAGTCTTTTGGATAAAGACTACGAAAAAATGTGGCAGCCAACACTTTTAAGGGAATGGGCTCTTAAATCCTTTTAATAAGGTGGCATATTAAAAGATCTTGTGGATTAGTCATCATCTAAGTGGGCCCCACACCACTAAGTTATAAGACCTATCTACTTCACAAAGAGAGCTGCTTATATCTTGAAAAAAAGTAACGGATGTAGCTCTCATTTTTAAGGGATCTGTTTACTTCATTAAGGTGTGATGCTAAGCTTGCTAAGTAATGGATTTTCTACAGCAAAAAGATACGATATTATATTACATAATAGCAACGGAATTTTGTGATTCTAAGGGAATACGGTGCAATCTTTCTCAACAATATCATACAGATTTTTTCCTACTTCTATCCGTCGTTACATGTTTCGTCGCGATTGACGTATGTTATAGGAATTGCCAAGAGAATCAACTCAAGTATGTTATTACTATCTCTTCTTTCTTTTTGGCATGATCAATACGACACGAATGAAATGAGCAAATGCACAACTTCCATAAATAACTCTATTCATAGAAGTATTAGAGGTGCCTATGTTCTTGAATTCCCATGTCTTATTATTCAATCCTCTGTTCATGGGTCTAAAAAAATACGTAAGTTGATAAAGTTTATTTTATGATAT
Organism: Nicotiana knightiana; assembly: GCA_005239525.1. Taxonomy (NCBI): domain Eukaryota; kingdom Viridiplantae; phylum Streptophyta; class Magnoliopsida; order Solanales; family Solanaceae; genus Nicotiana; species Nicotiana knightiana. The sequence continues at coordinate 171,879 of ML416955.1, read as the reverse complement.
TACTCAAAGGCATAATGGTCTTATGACATTCCCAGAGATTTTATTGACATACTTCTCATGCACTGCATTCATTTATACATGTACATTTACCCATGACCAGATGGCATTATATCGCATATATGTATGTATATATATGTATATGGGATATGGGAAAAGGTTATGGTGTTATATACGCACCACCACTTGATCAGCTGGTATACAGTTGATGATATTGCCGATAGTGGCTGAGATGATATGATGGGATGCCCTCAGAGGCTTGATGATGTTATGTATACATATACCTATGCATGGTATGGAATTCATATGCATATGCACGACATTTTAAATATTAAATGATTCACAGAGCTATTCAGACTTACATGTCGAGTCTTCTACTCCATGTTTCTCTTATGTCTATTATTTACTGATTTTCATTCCTTAATACTCGGTACATTATTTGCACTGATGTCCCTTTTGCCTGGGGACACTGCGTTTCATCCCTGCAGGTCGATTGACAGGTCGAGAGTCCTCCAAGTTGGCTACCAACTTAGCGGAAGATGTTGGTGCGCTCCATTTGCTCCGGAGTTACTTATTTGGTCAGTATAATTAGCACATGTATTGATTGGTATGTCGGGGCTCAGTCACGACCTTTATAATACTTATGTACTCTTAGAGTTTAGTAGACAGATGTCATGTATACAGATACTTGTATGGCCTTGTCGGCCTATGTTTTGAGTTTACAAATGATCATATTGGCCTTATAGGCCCGTAGGTCACATGTGTAAGTTTTTATATCAGGTTGGATCGTCCTATATTGAGTACTCCCTATTATATTCTGGTTAGCCCATGATGGCCCGTTTGGCCCATTTTCCAATAAAAGTATGATAAAAATGATATGTTACATTGGTACTCGGTTGAGTAAGGTATCGGGTGCCCGTCCCGACCTAGAGGTTTGGGTCGTGAAAAAAGTAGTACCAGAGCAGTTCTGTCCTAGAGAGCCTACAAGACGTGTCTAGAGTCTTGCTTATTGGTGTATCGTGCACCAGACTTATAAGCAGTAGGCTACAAGGAATTTAGGACTGTCACTCTTTATTCTCACTCTAGATCATGTGATGGAGCTCAGTTGTAAGAACTCAATTTCTAAACTCTATCTTATTTATAATATGACGATGCCTACACTTAGAAAGACAGTTGGTAAGATATTGAATGTGGCTATGGAAAGTTGAGTCAGAGGAAATCGATTTTTCATAATGCTTATGATGAGTAAATGTAAGGTCTGCAGCAGATCGTGTGTGTACTAAGACACGTGAGCTTCTGGAAAAGGAGCCCTAAGGCATGAATATCTATCCACCCATATGGTAAATAGTAATGTGAATCAGAAGGTAGATATAAGTTTTAACTAGTAAAAGGAGCAAGATGAAGAAGGGTACGAGGTACTCAACTAGTGAAGATTATCATCACTTACCACTTAGAAAGGGAAACATTGAGTTACCTTCAACAGTAACAGAGGTATGTATTATTGGCCATACCCATCTCAGTTATGCCCTAAGGGGGATAACATGTGTAATTTAAGAGAAGGATGAGATATCAAGAATCTAGCTAGGGTTAGAGTAACCCAAAATGGTGAACGGATTATTTGCGTTAGTTGACATTTCCGAAGGATATTGCAAATGTGCTAATAGATCTCCTTGTGAGACACCCAGATGGTGCACTCTAAAATAGTATATCTAGATATGAGTACTACAAAGACAGGCACAGGAAGCCTTGAACGGATAAATATTACCTTAGTGTGGGCTCCCGCCCCTAGTAGAGAAAGAATGTTAGGCAACCTGAAGAGCTAGTGGGTGGAGTGAAGGGAGCTAAAAGCAGAAGAACGTCTTGTTGAAAGTTTTCAGAATAAAGTGATATACATAAATGTTTGCGGGAAATAAGAAAGAGTTAATGTGATACATGGATGACAACGCTAGGACAAAAAAATGACTATATTATAGAGTCTATAGTTAAGTGAAGGAAAATATGAAAGGTGAAAGGCCTTGATACCACAAAGGAATAAAGGCCATACAGTCATATCCTCATTCCGAGAAATAAGTTTGTGACTCTAACGTGATTACTAGAAGAAAAAGCTAGACCCCAGAATAATAGAAATCAGTATGGGCTGGTGAACAAGATAAACTAAATGTGAGTTAAGGACTAAGTGATTGGATATGCCACGACCCTAAATCCTAAACCGGATGTGATGGCGCCTATCGTGGAACTAGGCTAGCCAACAATCACATATTTATAGTTTACTTTCCAAAATCCCAACCATTTTCAACATTTCATAAACGTATATAGAATTACTGAATCCACTAGGCAAAATAAACAGTTAAACAGTCTAAACCATCCCCAAAATCCGGAGTCAACATGTCATGAGCATCTAAGAAATACACCAAAAAGTCTACTATTATAATACAAAACCTCTGAACGAATAACTAGGTACAACATAAGAAGGGAAAACAGAGATGTTGCGGACGCTGAACAACTACCTCTATGTCCCGAACTCTGGCTATGCACGAAATAGATGGATAACGCGCTCGGTATCAGCACTTGTACCTGCACACGGGGTGTGTTGGTCCCAAACGCACACGCAAGTATACATGGTCGTACAAGTAATATAATGATAAGTTGAGTGTCGAACCCACAGAGACTTGTATTAAACTACTCACTAAATCACTGCAATTGTTATTCAATCCGGTCAAAATCAAAGTCCAAGAGTATGATTATATTAAACTAAAATTATAAGTAATAACTAAATTATCAAGTAACAAGTTGATTGTTGTGTATTCAATAGAGAAAAATATTCCAGGGTTGTGATCGATTCACCATTCGTATTGTGTTCTAATTAACTCTCCATTTCATATAATTCACTCATGGTTGCTAATTAATCGATAATTGCTCTCATAGCCTTCTCCCGAAGCACTACTCACCTATTCTCAAAAGATTAACGCCTATATTCCTATGAAATTAATCTATTAGAACGCACTAAGATTACGATGTTTAATTAAGCACGGTGAGTAGGTATATTCCTATCATAACAACAAATCCGGTCCCCTGAAGGGTTAAGATCGCGCTCTCTTCAATTCTTCTCTAGTCTATACACGGCTTTCCCAAGCATAACATAGATAGTATATAGAACCTAACTGTTGGCCAGACAATTAAGCAATTAAACACAGAATTGTAGAAACAACCATATATTGAGTGAACTAAAATCAAGGTTAAGCTAATGTCGAACAACAAATATCCATGGATAAACCACAACCCCAGAACAATGGATGTTTAGTCACTCATGATATAATCAAACAATTGCATAAGTGTTGAATCAATTGTAAATACTAGAAAAGATGAAGAAAACTTAGAATTCTCCACTTCCTAATGATCCTGTGTGTGTTTTTCCTCCAAAGTGGCGTCCAACCACTCAAAAATAAGCTTATACTTGCTTTTATATGTGTTGGGTAGGTTTAGGGCCGAAATAACCGTGTCCCGGGCAAAATAGGAAAAATTCTCGTCACCGGCACCCTGGGTAGCCCCGGGCACCCATCAGGGCGCTGCCTAAAATTATGTTTCTGCCTCCAGCGTCACAGGTGGCGCCCAGCCCTGCCTGTGGCGTCCAAAATTGCCGTTTTCCCGATTTTTCGTTTTGGCTCTAATTTCGCGCGTTTCGCCCCCGATTGATCCTGAATCATTCCTAAACATAAAAACACTTCAAATTCATATAAATCATCACATTTAACATCTAAAACTCATGAAAATAAAGTAAAATATGAGGCTATATACATAAAAATATATACACTTTAAGCTAAACATCAACACCCCACACTTAACTCTTGCTCGTCCTCTAGCAATGGGACAATCTACTACCCCTCAACACGTACAAAGTTCATTATCAAGGAGTATTTTACTTTCCAATCACACAAATTACCCCTTGACTATGATCGATACCAGCAATCAAGTATGAACATATAAAATTTCACATTCTTCCCCTTCTTTAAACATGCCCAAGTATAAATACTCTAGCAATCAAACCAACAACCTAATTGAAACCACCCAACCTCAAGACTCAAATTGCAACCACTAAGCCCTCTAAATTCACGCACCTACCCAACAAGAAAGTTTACAACATTACCAATCGTTCATGAGATCGTATGCCCTCACCAACAAACAAAAGAGTGAATATAACTAGTCCCCACATTCAAATATGCTTTTTGAATATAATTTAAGGACATCACACAATCGAACACAATTTTTCTCACTCTCACAAAGAATTCATATGCATCCCGTGGTCGTACCATAAGCTTGCCCTTAGTGTAGATCTCTACTAATTTAAGTTAGCCAAATCTAGGATCAATTAGGACTTTTAAGGTTGTAATGTAGGCTAAGGGACGTGTAGGATATATTTAGGAATAGTGACTAACCCTCCTAAGCACTTTAATACACTACCTTCACAAATCAACACATATTCTTCTCAACAAGTTCCCTTGCCACACTTCATATTCAACATAGCCCTTTTTCAATTAAGCACTTCTATATTTTCACTAGCACAAATTAGTAAAAATTGGAGGTGTGTATCTTTTTGTACATACTTTTTCTATCATTTTTTCTCTCTCTCTTTCCTACACACACTCCATACATGAAGATTCAATGGCTAGTGACTTTTGAATACTATTTTTAGTGCACCAACGGGCCTTTCCTTGGCTCCACTCAAAAGCTAATCCCCAATATCTCACCTTACTTCTTTTAGCGACTAAGTACCTTAGGAGGTACAGGTGCAAAAATCTCAATTTAAGAACAAAATAGGGTTACAACTTGTAATATGGGTACCAAAGAAAAGGTCAAAAGGCTCAAAGGTGCTAGCAATGGAAATTTTTAATTTTCATGTGACAAGCACATCCATGATCAAGAAAAAAAAAGCCTATGTCATCCCCTAGACTAGCATAACTTACAATTTCGCTTCAATTAACACAAGAGCAAGTTCTGGACTACATAGGATAGCATAGAAAATCACTAAACCTCACTCACACATTGCACATGACTCAATCACAACAAATTTATTCAACTCTCAAGTCAAGCAAGCACACAAAATTGAGAAAATTAAGCAATATTGCACTATGTAGAATACAAGTCAAGAAACTGAGCTAAGGCGTCACAAAATAGGCTATTTATTTTTACTCAGGCATCACATGTCAAACCAAATACAAGGGAAAGCAGAATGTATGTCATAACCTAATATGCCAACACCAAACATGTCAACGGCGTATTTCTAAGTTACTCAGTTTCTTCCTAACTACTTTAAAAAATAATAATTTTAAAGTGCCTGGTTCAAGTTACACCCTTGGAAAAGAACCGGTGCCCCAATAAAATCCAAGGGATACTACCTAACTATCCTAAGAATCAAAATAAAAAATCTTTTTTGTGTTTTTAAATCAGACTTTTGTCCCTCTAGAAAATTGTCCAACAGATCCATCGTTGGAAAAAATCCGAACTTTTTCTATTTTTTTATTTTTCTTTTCGTTTATTAACTAAATTTTTTTTTCTATACAATTACACTTCACTTCAGAAAGTAGTTTCCCCACCCCACACTTATGTTATGCATAGTCCTCGATGCATGATCACAAAGAAAAACATTAAAACAAGGGTGAGAAATACTCCCTGAGACCCTCTCGGGCCTAACTCGGACATGATTCTCAATCTTTAGAGTCGGGATAACCCCACACTTAAGCTCAAACATGCACCTCAACTTCAAATTTAGGTACTCAGAATTCCCCTACTCTGCAAAATAAAAACAACACAAAACCTCGACACTAAAAAAAATAATTAAAAATATACAGGTTGGGTTGCCTCCCAACAAGCGCCTTATTTATAGTCGTGGCACGACTCTGCTACTCTGCTCAGGCTGGGCTCTTTCTCTTATTCTTTCTCCCATGAAGCCTAGACTTTTTGCACGCTCTTAACGGGTCTCCTTTTTCATACCTGGCTCATTTCTCAATTATCTTTACACCCTCAGCTTGCAACACCACCTCCTCTGGATCACTTCCATTCACATAAGGACTCTGCTCTATCCACTTCACGTCGACCACAGTAATGATGCACAGGTCCTCATAATGCTTTGGGAGTTTAAGTGACTTGTACACATTAAAAGTGACCTTCTCATCGTCGACTCTCATTTTTAACTTCCTTGCCCTCACATCAATAATTTCTCCACCAGTAGCTAAGAATGGTCGCCCCAACATAATGGGCACTTCCTCATCTGCCTCGTAATCGAGAACGATAAAGTCAGCAGGGAGAATAAACTTTCCCACTCGAACTAATACATCCTCAATAATTCCTTCTGGCATAACTAGTGACCTATCTTCTAACTGTAAAGTGATTGTGGTAGGTCTAAGCACCCCCAATCCGAGTTTCTTGAACAAAGAAGAGGGAATCAAATTTATACTACCCCCTAATCACACAGGGCTCTACCAACTTCTTATTTTCTAAGAGACAAAGGAATTGTGAAACTCCCAGGATCCTTCAACTTAGGAGGAAGTTTACTCTGAACTCTGGCACTGCACTCTTCAGTAAATGCAACTGTTTCGAACTCTGCATGTCTTTGTTTGTTTGCCACAATATCTCTAAGATACCTTGCATACTTAGGCACTTCTTGCAAAATTTCCACCAAAGGAAAATTCACACTCACTTGGCTCAACACATCTAGGAATCTCTTGTACTTAGCATCATTTTTTGCCTCTGCCTTCTTTGTGGAAACGGAGGTGGTGGCCTTGTTTCAATTACCGGCTCGGGTCCTTTATCATCTTTCTCATTCCCCTCAACTGGCTTGGGAACTAATTCTCCTTTAGGGTGAGCTGTATTCTTCTTTGTATTTGGAGCTTCTTCTAGTATTCTTCCATTTCTCAAGGTAATTGCATTGACTTGAGCCTTAGGATTAGGCTTAGTATCACTAGGAAGATCTCCTACTGGTTTGGTATTTTGGGAACTGGCAAGTCGCCCCATTTGACGTTCCAAGTTTCTCATTGCTGCTGCTTGGGCCTGGTGATCGACCATTATTTTCTGATTGAAAGCAAGTTGGTCGTTCATCATTCTCTTCATAATCTCCTCAAGGCTAGCTGATTGTTCAGCTTGAGGTGGTTTGTATTGTTGTTGAGGTTCTTGAGGCCGATACTGATTCTGATTCTGATTACCTTGATTTCCACCCCAAGAGAAATTTGGGTGGTTCCTCCAGTTCGGATTGTAAGTGTCCCCATACTGATTTGTTTGGCCTCGATTTACATTACCCACAAAATATACAGACTCTGGATTGGCTGGGCATAGATTGCTCATGTGAACCTCTCCACAGACTTCACAAAATACCTGAATCTGTTGCACTGGTTGCACTGGCTGGGCCTGTTTCAGTGGTTGAGACTGTTGCTTGTTAATGATCAAGGTCATCTGATTGACTGGGTTAGTCAATGTAGAGATCTGAGCAAACAATGCTGAGACAACATCTAGTCAAGAACCCCTGGTGATTTTTGAACCACATTCCTTCCCATCTCACCTTTCCAGTCTGGATTGCTTTTGGGGAATTTATTCAATAATGCAAATATTTCATCATAATTCTTCTCCAATACCTGACTCCGGCTGCTGCATCTACCACAATTTGTTTTTTGGGGATGGATCCCCTCAATGAAAGTGTGAACTAACACTTCGTTTGTCTGATTGTAATGAGGACAGTCTCTGAGTAGCCCCTTGAACCTTTCCCATGTTTAATATAAAGATTCGCTTGCTTTCTGTTTAAAGGAGACTATCTCACTTCTGATCTTTGCAGTCTTTCCTGAAGGGAAGAACCTTGCAAGAAATTTTCTCGCCAAATCACTCCATGTTGTAATGGAATTAGCTGGTTCTGCCTTTAGCCATTGCTTTGCTTCTCCCAACACAGACAATGGGAAACGCGTGAGCCTCACATAATCTGGCGTGACCCTGTTAGTGATATAAATATCACTAATCTCTAAGAAGTTCAGAATCTGCTACCGAGGATCCTCGTGTGGAAGACTCATAAACTGCCCGTTTACATAAAGTAACTAGATCATGCTCTGTTTGAGCTCAAAGTGCCCAGTAATTATGGGCTTCACAATGCTGGAGGTAACATTAGCAATACTGGGTATTGCTACCTCCTGAACGGCCATGTGTTAGTCCTCTACCATGTTTACAGGAAATTGAATGAGGTCCTGAATATTGTCTGTATCCCTTGCTTCCCTCAACCTCCTGTGAAATGTTCTCTCAGGTTCGGGGTCAAAGCCGTCAAGTCTGTCCTGGCTTCTGACCCTACGCATTCAATCAAAGTTCCTGAGATTAGAGTAACAATCAAGTAATGTTAGACTAGACAAAATAAACAATTAAAGTAAAAACTAGAAAGTAGTCTATATTCAAGTCCCCGGTAATGGCGCCAAAAACATATTGTCCCCCAAACGCACACACAAGTATACGTGGTCGTACAAGTAATATAATGATAATTTGAGTGTCGAACCTACAGAGACTTGTATTAAACTACTCACTAAATCACTGAAATTGTTATTCAATCCGGTCAAAATCAAAGCCGAAGAGTATGATTATATTAAACTAAAATTATAAGTAATAACTAAATTATCAAGTAACGAGTTGATTGTTGTGTATTCTGTAGAGACAAATATTCTAGGGTTGTGATCGATTCACCATTTGTATTGTGTTCTAATTAACACTCCCTTTCATATAATTCACTCATGGTTGCTAATTAATTGATAATTTCTCTCATAGCCTTCTCCCGAAGCACTACTCGCCCATTCTCAATAGATTAACGCCTATATTCCTATGAAATTAATCTCTTAGAACGCACTAAGATTACGATATTTAAGTAAGCACGATGACTAGGTATATTCCTATCCTAACCAAAAATCCGGTCCCCTGAAGGTTTAAGATCGCGCTCTCTTCAATTCTTCTCTAATCTATACACGGCTTTCCCAAGCATAACAGATAGTATATAGAACCTAACATCTGACAAGACAATTAAGCAATTAAACACAGAATTGAAGAAATAACCATATATTGAGTGAACTAAAATCAAGCTTAAGCTAATGTCGAACAACAATATCCATGGCTAAATAACAACCCCAGAACAATGGATGTTTAGCCACTCATGATATAATCAAACAATTGCGTAAGTGTTTAATCAATTGTAAATACTAGAAAAGATGAAGAAAACTGAGAATTCTCCGCTTCCTAATGATCCCGTATGTGTTTTCCTCCAAAGTGACGTCCAACCCCTCAAAAATAAGTTTAGACTTGCTTTTATATGTATTGGGTATGCTTAGGGCCGTAATAACCGTGTCCCGGGAAAAATAGGAAAAATTCTCGTCACCGGCGCCCTGGGTAGCACCAGGCGCCCACCAGGGCGCTGCCCAAAATTATGTTTCTGCCTCCAGTGCCACATGTGGCGCCCAACCCTGCCTGTGGCGCCCAAAATCGCCGTTTTCCCAATTTTTGTGTTTTGGCTCTAATTTCGCGCGTTTCGCCCCCAATTGATACCGAATCATTCCTAAACATAAAAACATTTCCATTTAATATAAATAATCACATTTAACATCTAAAACTCACGAAACAAAAGTAAAATATGAGGCGATACACATAGAAATATATACACTTTAAGCTAAACATCAGGGTGCAGGGAGTAATATGAGTATGCCAACTCAGTAGTAATGAAAGTAAATCAAGTCTAAGCGGTAAGAAACACATAAAAATCAAATCATTAGTTTAAAATGTGCACAACCTTTCTTTTCAACAATATATGCATATATATATATATGTGTGTGTATGAAATCAACATGCCTTAAAAGCCAACTTCGGTAAAATCCTTTGAAAAATGTGTTTTCCCATAATTTCATAAATAAAAATACCTGAAGAATTTAGTGTCAAATGAAACAAGTCTTAAATGGCCCTTCGGACAAAACATGAATCATCAGTCGCCCCTCGGGCAGAACATCACATAGTATACCTCACAGCCACTCAGTATCAGCCCCTCGGGCAACCTCAGTGTCACTCATGCCTCCCATTCACTCGTCACTCGTCACACGACACTCATCACTCGGAACTCGCACTCAGTAGGTACCTAGGCTCATTGGGGGTGTGTACAAACTCCGGAGGGGCTCCTTCAGCCCAAGCACTAATATCAAGCCAGCTCGTGGCATATCATATCCTTGAAGTCAGGCCCTCAGCCTCACTCAGTCAGAACCTCTCAAAAGCCCCTCGGGCATATCAGTAAAATGGGGTACTCGACCCAAAAACATCATTTTATATCTCAAAACAGTGTAAATAAGGCTGAGTTTCGAAATCAGTTAAACATAACATGACTGAGTGTAAATAATAAATCAACAGTGAGGAAATAGCAGTAAAAATCCCCCAAGGGGTCCAAACAAGTCAACAAGAGGCCCCAAACATGGGTTATAGCCCAAATATAGCAATAGTTTTTTAGAACACAATTTAACATATGATTAAGAGTAAAATACGCAACTCAATAGTTACCGCGGAGAGGACCAAGTCCAATCCAAAAATCAGTGCACGCTACATACTCGTCATCCGACATGTGCGCCACTCTAAAAACAGTGAGAAATACGGAGTCCGGGGTTTCATACCCTCAAGGCAAGATTTATAACCATTACTTACCTCTACCAGGCAACAATACTAATCCGCGATGCTCTTGCCCCTCAAATCGGCTCCCGATTTATCCGAATCTAACCAAAACCTGATTAACATCATCAATATACGCTAAAGGAATAAATTCCAATCAAAAACTATCAATTTAGACACAATTCTCGAAATTTGGCCAAACCCGAGCCCCGGGCCCACGTATCGGAATTCGATAAAAATCGCGTAAGAAGAATCCTTATCCCCCCCGAGTCTACACATATAAAAAGCATCACAATCCGACCACAAACAACGCCTAAATTCCATAATTTACAAGTCTCAATTTCTCAAGCCTTAAACCCCCAATTTATGCCACTTAACCACAAATCCCATCCGCAGGTGCGGCCACACCAGTAAATTAACACCAGTAGCTATTTTGCTGCAATTTCCTAAGTCCAACCCTCCGCTAACCATCGAAAACCAATCCCCAGCCCCTAGGGGCCCCAACAAAACATACCAACACATCCCATAAACTCATTCGAACTTAGTCGAGCCTTCGAAACACCAAAAACAACGCTAAAACACCAAAAACACATCAAATTCAAGCCTATGAACTTTAAAACTTCTAAATTTTGCCAATGATCCCGAAACCAACCTAAACACATACGACTGACCTGAAAAGTTGCACAAATATCCAAAATGACATTATGAACCTGCTCCAACTTCCGAAATCGCATTCCGACCCCGATAGTCTATTTTCCACTGTCGACTGGAAAACGCCAAAAACTAACTTTCGCCAATTCAAGCCTAATTCTACACCAGACATCAAAACTTCATTCTGAACACACTCCTAAGTCTCGAATCACCTAAAAAATCTATCCGAGCCATAAAATCGACATTCCGAGGTTGTTTACCAATAAGTCAACTCCCAACTATTAAGCTAATGTAAGAGACTAAGTGTGTCAGTTCTCACCACGACCACTCTGAACCCAAACCAACCGAACCAAAACAACATATATAGGATAAAAACATATGATAAAACAGAAATGGGGGAAACGGGTCTAATAACACGGAACGACTGACCGGGTCGTTACATCATCCCCCTCTTAAACAAGCATTCATCCTCGAACGGGTCTAGAAACATACCTTGAGTCTCGAATAATTGACGATATCTGCTCCACATCTCCCGCTCAGCCTTCCAGGTGGCATCTTCTACTGGATGCCCTCTCCACTGAACCTTCACTGAAGCTATATCCATAGACCTCAGCTTTCTGACCTGACGACCTAAAATAGCCACTAGCTCTACCTCATATGACATATCCCCCTAGAGCTGAAGTCCAAAACATGAGATAGGTCACCAACATACTTTCGGAGCATTAAAACATCGAACACCGGATGAATACTCGATAAGCTGGGAGGCAAGGGAAGTCTATAAGTGGTGTGTGGCTAGAATTCATGGTTTAACACATTATATGCATTGCATTTGATGTAAGTTAATGATAAAAATACACTTCGTATGTGCCTAATGGGGTTTATTTTATGTGTAGGTGAATTGGAAATGGAAGGCGAGTTGAATAGAAGCATAAACATTGAAAATACGCTCAAAGAAAAAAATTAGTGAAGTCGGCTATACCCGGGCGTTTAAGCTGTAAAGCCTGGTTTAGCCGGGCGTTTGGGCTATAAAGCCTGGNAGAATTCATGATTTTAAGCATTATATACCTTGCATTTTATGTGCTTTAATGATAAAAATACACTTCGTATGTGCCTAATGGGGTTTATTTTATGTGTAGGTGAATTGGAAATGGAAGGCGAGTTGAATAGAAGCATAAACATTGAAAATACGCTCAAAGAAAAAAATTAGTGAAGTCGGCTATACCCGGGCGTTTAAGCTGTAAAGCCTGGTTTAGCCGGGCGTTTGGGCTATAAAGCCTGGTGAGGCCAGGCGTTATCCAGCGGCCAGAGCCAAATTGCTAGGCCTGGCCAGGCATTATCCAGGCGTTTGGCCTGTAACGCCTGACCCCTGATCCGGTCAAATCCGAGTTTTGAAGATTTTAAGTGTTTTCCGGTTTGATTAGAAGTCTCCTACACGTTTAGGGTTTATCCCAAACATATAAATAGACCCAAAACACAACTTTGGGAGGGGATGCAATTTTTGGAGAGAAGATACACACGGGATCATTAGGGAGCAAAGGATCTCGCAGTTTTCTTCATCTTATTTTAGTAATTTCAATTTATGCAGCACTTATGCAATTGTTTGATTCTAGCATGAGTGGATAAACNTCAGTTTTCTTCATCTTATTCTAGTATTTTCAATTCATGCAACACTTATGCAATTGTTTGATTATAGCATGAGTGGCTAAACACCCATTGTTCTGGGGTTGTGGTTTAGCCATGGATATTGTTATTCGACATTAATTTAACCTTGAATATAGTTCACTCAATATATGGTTGTTTCTTCAATTCTGTATTTAATTGCATAATTGTCTGGCCAGCAGTTAAGTTCTATATACTATCTATGTTATGCTTGGGAAAGCCGTATATAGATTAGAGAAGAATTGAAGAGAGC
>ML416955.1:35737-158642 GCA_005239525.1 Nicotiana knightiana | reverse complement strand
TGTGTTTAATTGCTTAATTGTCTGGCCAGCAGTTAGGTTCTATATACTATCTATGTTATGCTTGGGAAAGCCGTATATAGATTAGAGAAGAATTGAAGAGAGCGCGATCTTAACCCTTCAGGGGAGCGGATTTGTGGTTAGGATAGGAATATACCTAGTCACCGTGCTTAATTAAACATCGTAATCTTAGTGCGTTCTAATAGATTAATTTCATAGGAATATAGGAGTTAATCTATTGAGAATAGGCAAGTAGTGCTTCAGGAGAAGGCTGTGAGAGAAATTATCGATTAATTAGAAACCATGAGTGAATTATATCAAAGGGAGAGTTAATTAGAATGCAATATGAGTGGTGAATTGATCACAACCCTGAAATACTTGTCTCTACTGAATACACAACAATATTCTCGTCACTTGATAATTAGTTTGTTAATAGAATCGTAGTAAAATTAGTTACATTCCTGGATTTTATTTTGGCTTGATTAAATAACAATTAGAGTGATTTAGCAAGTAGTTTATGCAAGTTCCTGTGGGTTCGACATTCAATTTAACATTATATTACTTGCTACGACCACGTATACTTGCGTGGGCGTTTGGGACCTACAAGTTTTTGGCGCCGTTGCCGGGGACTTGAATATAGACTACTTTCTAGTTACTTGCTTTAATTGTTTATTTCATTGAGTCTAACATCACGTGATTTTTGCTCTAATCTCAGGAACTTCGATTGAATGCGTAGGGTCAGAAGTCAGGACAGACTTGACAGTTTTGACCCCGAACCGTAGAGAACATTTCACAGGAGGTTGCGAGAAGCAAGAGATACAGATAATATTCAGGACTTCATCCGATTTCCTGTGAACATGGCAGAGAAACAACACATGGCTTTTCAGGAGGTGGCAATGCCCAGTATTGCTAATGTTACCTCCAGCATCGTGAAGCTCAGAATCACTGGGCCCTTCGAGCTGAAACAGAGCATGATCCAGCTACTTCATAAAAACGGGCAGTTTATGGGTCTTCCACACGAGGATCCTCAGCAACACATTCTGAACATCTTGGAGATTAGTGATACTTATATCACTAATGGGGTCACGCCACAGTATGTGAGGCTCACGCTTTTACCATTCTCTCTATTGGGCGAAGCAAAGTGATGGGTGAAGGCAGAGCCAGCTAATTTCATTACAACATGGAACGATTTGGCGAGAAAATTTCTGGCAAGGTTCTTCCCTTCAAGAAAGACTGCAAAGGTCAGGAGTGAGATAGTCTCCTTTAGACAGAAAACTGGTGAATCTTTATATTCAACATGGGAAAGGTTCAAGGGGCTAATTAGAGACTGCCCCCATCACAATCAAACAAACGAGGTGTTAGTTCACACTTTCATTGAGGGGCTCCATCCGCAAAAAAAAATTGTGGTAGATGTAGCAGCCGGAGGTCAGGTGTTGGAGAAAAATTATGATGAAATATTTGCATTACTGAATAAATTCTCCAAAAGCAATCCAGACTGGCAAGGTGAGATGGGGAGAAATGTGGTTCAAAAGTCACTAGAGGTTCTTGAACTAGATTTGGTCTCAGCATTATCAGCTCAGATTTCCACATTGACTAACCAAGTCAATCAGATGAACCTAATCATTAACAAGCAACAAACTCAACCAATGCAACAGACCTAACCAGTGCAACAGATTCAAGTATTTGTGAAGTCTGTGGAGAGGGTCATTCGAGTGATTTATGCCCATTTAATCCAGAGTCTGTCTGCTTTTTGGGTAACGTGAATAGGGGACAAGCAAATCAATATGGAAACACTTATAACCCCAACTGAGAAACCACCCAAACTTTTCTTGGGGTGGTAATGAAAGCACCCATAATCACTACAGGCATCCAGCACCTCAACAACAGTACAAACCACCTCAGGCTAAACCATCAGCAAGCCTTGAGGAGATTATGAAGAGAAGGATGAACGACCAACTTGCTTTCAAGTGGGGCAACTCGCCAAGCCTAGACTGTAGCGATGAGAAATTTAGAACGTCAAGTGGGGCAACTCGCCAGTTCTCAAAATACCCGACCAACGGGGGATCTTCCAAGTGACACTGAAGCTAATCCTAAAGCATCTGTTAATGCTATATCATTGAGGAATGGGAAGCAATTATAAGAAGTCCAATCCAAAAAGAGAAAGCTGGTAACTTTTAATGAGAAACCAGCCACTATTGAATCAACATCAGACAACCAGAAAGAATCGGATAAGCCAGCAAAGGAGGCGGTGGCTGAGCAACCCCCACCATTTGTTGCGAGGCCACCCCTTCCATTCCCTAAAAGGTTGCAAAAGGTGAAAGATAATGCAGCATACAAAAAGTTTCTTGACCTCTTGAAGCAGATACAAATAAATATTCCACTGGTAGACATTCTGCAGGAGGTGCCCAAATATGCTAAATACATCAAGAAAATTGTGGCCAATAAACGAATGCTGACTGAGTTCGAAACCGTGGCGCTCACTGAGGACGTTAGCTCAAGAATTCAAAGCAATCAACCTCAGAAATTAAAGGATCCGGGTAGTTTTACTATCCAAATCTCAATTGGTAAGCATACAGTCGGGAGATCTTTGTGCGATCTTGGGGCAGGTATTAATTTGATGCTGCTATCTGTGTTCAAGCAGTTGGGGTTGGGTGAACCACGCCCAACAATAGTGATTTTACAATTGGCTGATCGCTCTCTTGCTCATCTTGAGGGAGTAATTGAAGATGTGCTGGTTTAGGTGGGCTCTTTCATATTTCCAGCTGATTTCATTATCTTGGACTATGAGCCTGATCAGGAAGTCCCATTTATTTTGGGGCATCCCTTCCTAGCTACGGGTCGACCTATCATTGATGTGTGTGTAGGGAAAATGACGATGTGAGTTGTTGATCGAGTGGAGGTGTTTAATGTTTATAAGGCACTCAAGTTACATGTCCATTATGAAGAGCTATCCATGATTACTGTAGTGGAAAGCAAATCATAGTCAATGGTCCCCTACATGAGTCTTGTTGACCCTCTTGAGCGAGTGTTGGTTGGGCATGAAGAAGACTGTGGGGATGAAACAAGGGGAGACATTGAGAAAATTCTTGAAGTATCCTGCAGTTACCTCCACGGGCTAGGAAAATTTGAAAAGTTGAACAAGCCTATTACTCTAACCCCTCCTAAGCCATCTATTGAAGAGGCTCCAAAGCCGGAACTCAAACCTCTTCCAGCACATTTAAACTATGCCTATTTGGGGAACTCTGAGACATTTCCCCTGATCATCTCAACCAGCCTGACCAATACACAAGAACCGAAATTGCTTAGGGTACTTCGTGAGCACAAAAAGACGATTAGGTAGACCATTGCAGATATTAAAGGAATCAACCCATCGTTCTGCATGCATAAAATCTTTTTGGAAAATGGACATCCCTCGAGTATTGAGCAGCAAAGGAGGCTGAATCCCATCATGAAAGAAGTAGTGAAGAAAGAAGTCATAAAATTGCTGGATGCAGGTATCATTTTTCCTATTTCTGACAGCAATTGGGTGAGCCCGGTTCAATGTGTACCCATAACGGGAAGAATAACCGTGATTGAGAATGAGAAGAATGAGCTAATTCCTACCCGCACTATTACGGGTTGGAGAGTTTGCATTTATTATAGAAGGCTCAATAAAGCAACCTGCAAGGATAATTTTCCACTCCCATTCATTGATCAAATGCTGGACAAATTAGCAGGGCATGAATATTATTGCTTTCTGGATGGGTATTCAGGTTACAATCAAATTGTCATATGCCCAGAGGATGCCATTTGTGGTGAGAAGATACACATGGGATAATTAGGAAGCAAAGGATTTCGCAGTTTTCTTCATCTTATTTTAGTATTTTCAATTTATGCAGCACTTATGCAATTGTTTGATTCTAGCATGAGTGGATAAACACCCATTGTTCTGGGGTTGTGGTTTAGCCATGGATATTGTTATTCGATATTAATTTAACCTTGAATATAGTTTACTCATTATATGGTTGTTTCTTCAATTCTGCGTTTAATTGCGTAATTGTCTGGCCAGCAGTTAAGTTCTATATACTATCTATGTTATGCTTGGGAAAGCCGTCTATAGATTAGAGAAGAATTAAAGAGAGAGCAATCTTAACCCTTCAGGGCCTTCAGGGGAGCGGATTTGTGGTTAGGATAGGAATATACCTAGTCACCGTGCTTAATTAAACATCGTAATCTTAGTGCGTTCTAATAGATTAATTTCATAGAAATATAGGAGTTAATCTATTGAGAATAGGTGAGTAGTGCTTCGGGAGAAGGCTGTGAGAGAATTTATTGATTAATTAGCAACCATGAGTGAATTATATGAAAGAGAGAGTTAATTAGAATGCAATACGAGTGGTGAATTGATCACAACCCTGGAATACTTGTCTCTACTGAATACACAAATATTCTCGTCACTTGATAATTGGTTAGTTAATAGAATCGTAGTAGAAATTAGTTACATTCCTGGATTTTATTTTGGCTTGATTAAATAACAATTAGAGTGATTCAGCAAGTAGTTTATGCAAGTCCATGTGGGTTCGACAATCGATTTAACATTATATTACTTGCTACGACCACGTATACTTGCGTGGGTGTTTGGGACCAACAATAAGACACCTCCTCAATCCTATGAAGCACCTCAAATGGCCCAATGGACCTGGACTTAGATTTCCCCTCTTCCCAAACCTCATAACACCCGTCATGGGTGACACATTCAACAGCACTTTCTCCCCAACCATGAAAGACACATCTCGGACCTTCTGGTCCGCATAACTCTTCTGCCTAGACTACGTCGTGCGAAGCCTCTCCTGAATCAACTTCGCCTTAACCAGCACATCCTGAACCAACTCTGGGCCTAATAGCCTAGCCTCGCCGGGCTCGAACCAACCAATCGGAGATCTGCACCTCCTACCATATAAAGCATCATACGGAGCCATCTGGATACTCGACTGATACTATTATTATATGCAAACTTTGCGAGTGGCAACTGGTCCCATGAACCCCCAAAATCAATGGCATAGGCACGCAATATATCCTCCAAAATCTGAATAGTACACTCCGACTGTCCGTCGGTCTAAGGATGAAACGATGTGCTCAACTCGACCTGAGTACCCAACTCTCTCTGTACGGCTTTCCAAAACTGAGATATGAACTGAGTACCTCTGTCAGAAATGATAGAAACTGAGACCCCATGCAATTGGACAACCTCCCTAATATAAATCTCACGTAACCACTCCGAAGAATAAGTAGTACCAACAGGAATGAAGTGCGCGGACTTAGTCAGCCGATCCACAATAACCCATATAGCATCAAACCTCCTCTAAGTCCTTGGGAGCTCAACCACGAAGTCCATGGTAATCCGCTCCCACTTCCACTCCGGAATATCTAATCTTTGAAGCAATCCACTCGGTCTCTGGTGCTCATGCTTGACCTGCTGATAGTTGAGACACTAAGCCACGAACTCCACACTATCTCTCTTCATCCTCCTCCACCAATAATGCTGACTCAGATCCTGATACATCTCTGCGGCTCCCGGATGGATGGAATACCGCAAACTATGGGCCTTAGCCATAATCAAATCTCAAAATCCATCCACATTGGGAACGTAAATCCGGACCTGCATCGTCATGACCCCATCATCACTAATTACCACATCCCTGGCATCACCACGACGGACCCTGTCCTGAAGAACGAGCAAATGTGGATCATCATACTGGCGTGCTCTAATCTGATCATAAAGAGAAGACCTAGAGGCTACACAAGCTAATACCTGAAGGGGCTCTGCTAGATCCAATCTCACCAACTGACCCGCTAAAGCTTGAACATCAAGTTCTAAAGGTCGCTCTGCTACTGGAAGGTAGGCTAGACTCCCCAAACTTTCTACGACTTAGGACATCGGCCACTACATTGGCCTTCCCCGGATGATATAAAATAGTGAGGTCATAATCCTTGAGAAGCTCCAACCACCTCCTCTGACGCAAATTCAGATCCTTCTGCTTAAGCAGATGCTGCAAACTACGATGATCAGTGAAAATCTCATAATGCACTTCATACAAATAATGACGTCAAATCTTCAAGGTGTGGACAATAGATGCTAGCTCAAGATCGTGCACTGGATAATTATTCTCGTGTACCTTCAACTGTCTGGACGCGTCGTCAATCACCCTATCATCCTGTATCAAAACCGCTCCAAGGCCAACTCTGAGGCGTCACAGTAAACTGTATAAGAACCCGAAACCGTATGCCAACTCAATATAGGAGCTGTAGTCAAAGCTGATTTGAGCTTCTGAAAGCTCTTCTCACACTCCTCAGTCCACCTGAACTAAGCACCCTTCTAGGTCTGTCTGGTCATAAGTGTTGCAATATATGAAAATCCCTCTATAAAACAGCGGTAGTACCCTGCCAATCAAGGAAACTGTGAATCTTGGTAGCTGATGACGGTCTAGGCCAACTCTGCACCGCCTCTATCTTCTTCGGATCAACCTGAGTACCCTCACTGGACACCACCTGCCCCAAGAGCGCTACTGAATCAAGTCATAACTCACACTTTGAAAATTTCGCATACAATCTCTTCTCCCTCAAGGTCCGAAGCACAACTATCAAATGCTGCTCATGATCCTCCCGAGATCGGGAATACACGAAGATATCATCAATAAACATGACGACGAAAGAGTCCAGATAAGGCCGGAATACACTGTGCATCAAGTGCATAAAGGCTGCTGGGGCATTGGTCAGCCTGAAAGATATAACCAGAGACTCATAATGACCATATCTAGTCCTGAAAGCATTCTTCGGAATGTCTGGCCCCCGAATATTAAGCTGATGATAGCCGGAACGCAAGTCAATTTTGTATAATACCCTGGCACCCTGCAACTGATCAAACAAGTCATCTATACGAGGTAAGGGATACTGGTTCTTCACCGTAACCCTGTCCAGCTGCCGATAATCAATACACATATGCATAGAACCATCCTTCTTCTTCACGAACAACACCGGTGCACCCCAAGGAGACACACTAGGCTGAATGAACCCCTTATCTAGGAGTTCCTGAAGTTGCTCCTTTAATTCATTTAGCTCCGCTGGTGCCATACAATAAGGTAGAATAGAAATAGGCTAGGTGCCTGGAACCAGGTCAATACCAAACTCAATGTCCCTGTCAGGTGGCATGCCTGGAAGGTCTGCAGGAAACACGTTCGAAAAGTCACGGACCATAGGAACCGAATCAATAGCGGGAGTCTCACCACTGACATCCCTCACAAAAGCCAGATAAGACATACCCATTCTCAACCATGCGTTGGGACTTTAGGTAAGAAATCACCCGGCTAGGCACATACTCATAAGAACCTCTCCACTCAACCCGCGAACATCCTGTCATAACTAAGGTCACGGTCTTAACGTGAAAATCAAGAAAAACATGACACAAAGATAACCAATCCATGCCCAATATCACATCAAAATCGACCATGCTGAGTAACAATAGGTCCACTCGGGTTTCCAGAACCCCAATAGATGTCACACACGACCGATACACGCGGTCCACAATAATAGTATCACCCAACGGAGTCGACACATGAAAAGACGTAACTAAAGACTCACGTGGCATATCCTAAAAATGGGCAAAATATGATGAAACATAGGAATATGTGGAACTAGGGTCAAGTAAAGCCAAAGCATCTCGGCGACAGACTGAGACAATACCTGTGATCACTGCGTCAGAGGCCATAACATTCGGCCTGGTTGGAAACGCATACATAGGGTCCTGACCTTCACCTGCTCTCCCTCTCCCTCTAGTGCAGCCTCTAGCTGACTGATAACCACCCCTGGATGTCTGGGCGAGTGGTGAAGTAACTAGAGTTAAAGTCGAGGGCTGGTCCCTCTGCTGAGAAGAACCATTAGGACGACGTGGACACTGCCTCCACATGTGCCCAAACTCGCCACACTCAAAGAAACTCCCGAGCCGGAGACGAGGACTGATAGAAAGCCTTGGCACCAGAATGGCCACTAGAAGAATCATGCATAGAGGAACTCTGAACTGGTAATGCTCGAGACGCACTCTGAGCTGGGAGGGCATCGAATGAAGACGGCCTGGCTGAGAACCACGGAGACAATGCTCCGAAGATGCACCACTATAGGTTGGGCGGACTGACTAAAGAGGCATGAATGAACGATCTCTACCATGCTGAAACTGTCCCCTAGAAGGAGCACCACTAGAACCACGCGATCCACGAGGACTCTTGGCCTCCCTCTCCTCCCGCTCCTTGCGGTGAACCGACTCAATATCTCGAGCAATATCAACAACCTGCTCGAATGTAGCATCTGATACTCTCTCCCGAGTCATGAAAAGGTAGAGCGGATAAGTGAGGCCATCCACAAACCTCATAATCCTCTCCCTATCAGTAGGGACCAACTCGGTGGCATGACGATCCAACTCCAAACACCACATCTCATAATGCGTTACTGATAACTCCCTTGACGCAGCTGCTCAAAATGCCTGCACTGCTCCTCCCTGTGAGACTGGGGTACATACTTCCCCAAAAAGATAGTTTAGAACTGTTGCTAGGTGAAGGGTGCTGAACCAACTGGCCTACGCCTCTCAAAAGACTCCCACCAAGTGAAAGCAACACAAGAAAACTGAAAAGTAGGAAATGAGACCCCACTGGTCTCCAAAATCCCGGCAGTACTCAGCATCCTCTGACACTTATCCAGAAAACCTTGGGCATCCTCGCCCTCAGCACCACTGAAAGTCGGAGGCTGAAGTCTACTAAACCTCTCCAGTCTACGTTGCTTGTCACTCGCTGGGCTGGAACCGCCCCCGGTGTCTGATGGCCCTGAGTAACCTGCTCAGGTGTCCGAGCAACTATAGTCTAATTGCCTCCCCGACCTGAGAAGTAGTGGAAACCGCCTGAGCAAGGGTGGCACACACATTCAAGATTTGAGCCAAGGTCTCCTGAAGACCCGGAATAACAATAGGCACTGCCGGTGCCTGAGCCTGTACCGCTGGAGTATCTACGCCGGGAATCTAATCCTGAACAGTACGGGGATCAAGTGGTACTGCCCTGGCTGCTGCACGGGCTGGCCCCTACCTCTACCACTGCCTCGACCTTGGCCTCGACCTCTCGCTGGTCTAGCTAGTGGCTGATCACCCTGATCGGTAGTGCGAGTCCTCACCATCTGTGATAGAAGGAAACAACAGAAGTTTAGATTTCCAGAATCAACAAAATGGCACGACATGATTCAAGAAAATGAGGTTTTTCCTAAGGGTACCGCAGCCCCTCGAAGATAAGTACAGACGTCTCTGTACCGATCCGCAAGAGTCTACTAAACCTGCTCATGACCGTTGAGTCCTATGTAACCTAGGATCTAATACCAACTCGTCACGACCCCAAATCCTAAACCGGTCATGATGGCGCCTATCGTGGAACTAGGCTAGCCAACAATCAAAAATTTACAGTTGACTTTCCAAAATCCCAACCATTTTCAACATTTCATAAACGTATATAGAATTACTGATTCAATTAGGCAAAATAAATAGTTAAACAGTCTAAACCATCCCCAAAATTCGGAGTCAAGATGTCATGAGAATCTAAGAAAGACACTAAAAAATCTACTATTATAATACAAAACCTCCGAACGAATAACTAGGTACAACATAAGAAGGGAAAACAGAGATGCTGCGGAAGCTGAACAACTACCTCTGTGTTCCGAACTCCGGCTCCGAACGGGAGAGATGGATAACGCTCGGTATCAGCACCTGTATCTGCACATGGGGTGCAGGGATAAATGTGAGTACGCCAACTCAGTAGTAATGAAAATAAATCAAGTCTAAGCGGCAAGAAACACATAAAAATCAAATCATCAGTTCACAATATGCATAGACTTTATTTTCAACAATATATGCACATATATGTATGAAATCAACATGCCTTAAAAGCCAACTTCAGTAAAATCCTTTGAAGAATGTGTTTCCCATTATTTCAGAAATAAAAATACCTGAAAAATTTAGTGTAAAATGAGAAAAGTCATAAATGGCCCCTCGGGCAAAAAATGAATCATCAATCGCCCCTCGGGCAGAACATCACTCAACATACCTCATAGCCACTCAGTATCAGCCCCTCGGACAACCTCACTGTCACTCATGCCTCCCAGTCACTCGGCACTCGGCATTCGCACTCAGTAGGTACCTGCGCTCACTTGGGCTGTGTACAGACTTCGGAGGGGCTCCTTCAGCCACCGCTAATATCAAGCCACCTCGTGGCGTATCATATCCTCACAATCAGGCCCTCAGCCTCACTCCGTCAGAACCTCTCAAAAGTAAAACGGGGTACTCGACCCAAAAGCATCATTTTATATCTCAAAGTAGTGTAAATAAGGATGACTTTCGAAATCAGTAAAACATAACATGACTGAGTGTAAATCATAAATCAACAGTGAGGAAATAACAGTAAAAATTCCCCAAAAGGTCCAAACAAGTCGGCACGAGGCCCCAAACATGGCTTAGAGCCCAAATATAGCAATAGTTTTTTTAGAACTCAATTTAACATATGATTTAGAGTAAAATATGAAACTCAATAGTTGCCGCGGAGAGGACCAAGTTCAATCCAAAAATCAGTGCATGCCACATACTCGTCATCCGACATGTGCGCCATTCTAAAAACAGTAAGAAATACGGAGTCCTGGGTTTCATACCCTCAGGACAAGATTTATAACCAATACTTACCTCTACCGTGCCACAATACTAATCCGCGATGCTATTACCTATCAAATCGGCTCCCTATTGGTCCGAATCTAACAAAAACCAGATTAACATCATCAATATACGCTAAGGGAACAAAACCCAATTGAAAACTATCAATTTAGACATAATTCTCAAAAATTCGGCCAAACCCGAGCCCAGAGCCCACGTATCGGAATTCGATAAAAATCACATCAAAAGAATCCTTATCCCTTCTCGAGTCTACACATATAAAAAGCATCACAATCCGACCACAAACAACGCCTAAATTCCTTAATTTACAAATCTAAATTTCTCAAGCCCTAGACCCCCAATTTATGCCATTTAACCACAATTTCCAAGCCTAATCCGTCACAAAATAGCATAGAAACGAGTTTATAATCCGGGAAACTTACCTCCACTGAAGATTCTCAAATTCCTCCTTCAATTTGCTCCGAAACCAGCTCAATCCCACATGTAAAATGAAAGAAATGCCAAAATTTCGCGGAGGCACCTATTTATATTGTCTGTCCAGTTAATCCGCACCTGTGGACCATTCCTCGCACATGCGAACCCGCACCTGTGGTCTCAGGTATGCACCGGAGAAATCCCACTAACAGTCCAAACTTCGTACCTACGAGTCCTTTTCCGCACCTGCGGCTTCGCTGGTGCGGCCCATGCCTCGCACCTACGGATTCCTCCAGCCTGGCCTCTTCTCGCACCTGTGCGAGGACCTTCGCACCTGCGGCTCCGCATCTGCAGGTGCAGCCACACCAGCAAATTAACACCAATAGCTATTTTGCTGCAATTCTAAGTCCAAACCTCATCTAACCATCCGAAATCAATCTGGAGCCCCACGGAGCCCCAACCAAATACACCAACACATCCCATAACGTCATTCGAACTTAGTCAAGCCTTCGAAACACCAAAAACAACGCAAAAACACATCAAATTCAAGCCTGTGAATTTTAAAACTTCTAAATTTTGCTAATGATGTTGAAATCAACCAAAACACATCCGATTGACCTGAAAATTTTCACACATATCCAAAATGACATTACGAACCTGCTCCAACTTCCGCAATCCTATTCCGACCTAATTACGATACAAATATAATTCTTCAATCAAAACAGAAATTAGACTCACATGCTTAATATGGTACCATTTATGCATGAAGAAATGACGTTGAAATGCCAAAGAATGAGTGCAACACAACCCAAACCTATATGAAACTCACCCGAGCTCCTCGGAACCCCGTCCAAACAAACCAACAAGTCCCATAACATAACACTGACTTACTCGAGGCCTCAAATCACGCATAACAACATTAAAACCACGAATCGCACCTCGAATCGAATTTAATGAACTTTTAACTTCCAACACTTGTGTCGAACCATATCAAATCAACCCGGAATGAATTCAAATTTTGCACACAAGTCCCGAATAACATAACAAATCTATTACAACCCCTAGAATTCCAAACCTGATATCATCAAAGTCAACTTCCGGTGAAACTTATGAACATTTAAAACCCTCATGAACCATCAAAACTCTAATCCAAGGTCAAATACTAAAAAGTCAAACATGGTCAACTCTTCTATCTTAAAGCTTCAAACATGAAATTCATCCTTCCAAACTAATTCTGAAAACCAAAACTGACGATACACACAAGCCATAATACATCATACAAACATAAATAGCTAAACGGAATGCAATGTGCAAAACGGCCGGTCGGGTCATTACATTCTCCCTCACTTAAACATATGTTCTTCCTCGAACGTGCCAAGAGTCAATAGCCTATTTTCCACTGCCAATCAGAAAATGCCAAAAACTATCTTTTGCCAATTCAAGCCTAATTCTACACCGGACATCAAAAGTTCATTCCGAACACACTTCTAAGTCCCAAATCACTTAGCAAAGCTATGCGAGACATAAAATCCATAATCCGAGGTCGTTTACCAATAAGTTAACTCCCAGTTGACTTTTTCAACTATAAAGCTAATTTAAGAGACTAAGTGTCTCAGTTCTCACCAAGACCATTCCGAACCCAAACCAACCGAACCAACACAACATATATAGGCTAAGCAAGATATGATAAAGCAAAAATGAGGGAAACGGGGATAATCACACGGAACGATCGGCCGGGTCGTTACAAGATAAAAGTCAGAATCATAAGGATTTCATATTATGTTCCGGTGATAATAGAATGGACAACAGAAGAAGATTCATGGGAAATTCTGAGAATGGTCATTCAAGAAGATGCTCCCTAAAGCAAGCAATGTGAGCAAAGTTAAGCCTAAGGGATTCCATGTACCATTTCACTAAGTTTCACCCTCGCGAGTAAGGAAATTTGCTATCCTTGGTACAGAAGGATTACTGCAAGGCGAGTAAGGGTCATCGATGATGTGAAAAGACACCAAAGATAAAGAGGTAAAAATCTATACATAGAATAATTGTAGCACTAAATCTTAGTACTCTCCTAAAGGGGAGAATATGGAGTGATGTGGCACTAAGTCAGAATTAAGTGGTTCTAGTAATTATGGAATGGCAAAGGAAAAATGCGATCAAAATGAGAAAGGGATGAGATTGCACTTATCTAAATCCTACCGATATGCTACGATTCTAGAACATTATTCAAGCACGACGTCAAGGAAAGGAAGTAAGGGTTCCTACCTGGGATGTTATGGATAAATAAGGAAGTAGTGCTAGAGGTAAGTTAAGACAAAGGAAATAACCCAAGAAAGTTTACGCTGAATGTTGATATGAGAATGGGCCAACAAATAGTTAGTGGTTGATTCAAGAAGAGCCTAGTTATGGCTAGGCAAGAAGACACAGACAAATCACCAGATCGTGTAAGATAAACATAGTGAACCCTAATGTCATTGTAATACTTGAGATATATTCAGATAGGAGTCGGGGTAGTTAAAGGTACCGTATGAACATTACGGGAATAAAAGAGAGTGTCACTGGGAAGACAGTCAAAATAATAGTTCAGAAGCAACCCTTCAAGACCAAGGGCATGGAGGTAAGTAACTATAGATAATTATAGGAAAGGAAGGACATCAAAAGGTCCATAATAATCTCACAGATTTACAAGAGTCAGAGGGTCCTCCCTAAGTAAATGAAAGACTAGTTAAGGAAATAAGGAAGAAGGCAACAACCTAAGCACAATGACCTAAAACGGAAATGGTATTGTAACAATAGTCTCACAACAACATTGTATGCACTCCATAAGAAAGTGTCACCTACCATGGCTAATAAACGGGAAATAAAATCAAAAGTAATACTCGAGATCCTATGAAGTTGTATGAAAATTCCGGCATGTGTAGGAACTAAGATAAGCTAAGTAGGCACGCAACAAGGAGGCAGAAATACCAGGAAAAAGTAATAGCTTACGCTTAAAGGAAGCTGAGAAGGAACGAAAGGAATTATTCAATCAATGATCCAAAGTTAGTTATATTTTGTACCCACTTATGATTTTGAGTATTATTCATGCAGCATATATGTTGACAATCATACAGCCGTAGAAGACTCTGATATAAGTTAAAAGGAAAGAATTGAGTCCAAGTCATAGATCAAGAATTGAATTGTTAGATGATGGTAAAATGAATATTTTATAGCGTCCATGAAAGTATACAGTAATAACTAATACCATGAGCCGTAGATCGGAAGATAGCTTAAGCTTACATATGGGCTGATCATAAGGAAGAGGAAACTAAAGAGTTACATCAATGAAGTAAAGCACGAGTTTGATTATTGGACCCAGAAAATTATAGAAATTAAGATTGAGAACATTGCAGGATCACTCTTAATATTAGAGGTAAAAGAGAGATAGTGCAATAGCCATATTCTATAATGGAAGAGTACCATCCTCATAAGAAGTCAGTATGAAGCTCCCAA
This sequence comes from Nicotiana knightiana, assembly GCA_005239525.1. NCBI lineage: Eukaryota > Viridiplantae > Streptophyta > Magnoliopsida > Solanales > Solanaceae > Nicotiana > Nicotiana knightiana. The sequence goes on along the minus strand of ML416955.1, from coordinate 144,013 downwards.
CGGATAGTATGTGCACCAGAGGTGCAAGTTATTATAATAGAGCTTCAAGTTATGGATGTGAATTATACCTATGTGGAAGGGATGTCACGAAACAGATAAAAGATGTGATCGATATTTTAAGTTAAGGTAAAGGTGAACAATGTACAAGATAATCAAATGTATAAAGTTGTAAATGGTCCATACTTCGGATAAAAGGCTAAAAGCACTGGGATTCAGTATCCAAGAATGGTAGTGGCGTCTTCAGTGGCATATCTTTCAGCCTATGGTTTCTAGGTATCGAGAAGCCTAATTAAGAGAGTAAGAAAAGAGTTAGAGATTATGTGATATCCCGCTTGATGTTCCAGAATGACATAAGGAAATTTATGATGCAAGAAAGTTGAAAGGTTGGGAGTAATATAAATAGATATGTGTAGGTCGCAAGCTATTGTATGTTGAAGCGACAAGGTTCTAAAAGACATGACTAAGGATAAGAAAGGGCGAGTGAGAAGATGAAGAGAATAAATAAGTCATCAGGATTACGCCCATTAAAACAAGAGAGTTGATGGTTTCTCTACATTATAGAAAGTTCAGTATTTCCTGAATGAACTCAAAAGAGTCTAAGACTAGTAACATTTAGAGGAAACGGAATGCTACCCTTGTATTAGAATGAAGGTGTAATTGTGATAGATGAAGGATGACTTTGGTCCTTCGATTGAGTAATGATTTCATGAATTGTACAGGATTAAAATACACACGAAAGGTAAAATCACATTGGGATGCTATGAAATACGATTATGGAAGTATAGTATCGTATCGCCGCCAGGTGGATCGAGACAATTACTTCAAATATTCCACGATGAGACATGAGCCCTAGTGGCAGCGTTACATAAGAGATCAAGTTATCAGTGATAGATGCTACCTCAACATTAAGGTGAATCGACAACCGATGGACAAAAGTCACAAAGTATAAGGTGAGATTAGGCCGTCATTTTTAAGACAAACGGTAACAAAGAAGCATTAAAGGACATAGAATTATACATATAGGATAAGCAATGAGAGTAACCTGGAGTTTGTTAGCAGACCTCAATAACGATAAATCAAAGTAAGAGTTATGGCAGTAAAGTCATACAGATGGATAAACAGATCTACAAAATAAGATATAGCAATATTTGTAAGTTCAACGAAGTATCAAGCAAAGAAATTCAGTATACCTATAAATGCCCAAAGAGACATCTTTTCAACCTATGTATATGCTTACAAAGTGACGCCTAGAGATTGGCTAAAAACTTGAGGAAAAAGGAGAGAAGAGTCGCATAGGTGCACTTACAAGATCGAAGTCGTACATGCTGCATGATAGAAAGTAACAACAGTTACGTGATTGGAAGGATTCTGGCCATAAGTGATGGTGTGAGAAACAGGCCTAAATAGGAGAGTGCCCTGGCCTTTTGATTATTCATAGAACAGTTACCTAGATGGCAAGGAGAGTAATAAAGTATTTCGAAAGGCATAAGTCATGAAAATGATAAGTGCATCAGTCAACATTCGAGGATGAATGTTCCAAAGGAGAGAATGATGTTACACCCCATGTTTTTGTACGTGAAAGTACGCCATAAGTAAATTGATGAAAGCTCAGAAATGAGATGTTATATTCCGCATTTTCGTACGTTAAAGTTTCGTCGTAACCTAATCACGTAAGTTCGGGAATGAAATTACTTTGATATTATAAGCATTATGCTATTTCAAACAAGTGATGAGTAAATTCATGAAGGTGAGAGGATAAGCAAATAAAAAAAATTAATTGTCGTCAAAGTTTGACATGTTGGGGTAAATTACGGCCCGAGCTAAAATACCCGATATTTATGGACTAGTGCCATACAAGGTAACACATGACCATGATAGTAAGGTGTATAAGGTATGTTAAAAGTGGGTAGTATTTTAATAATTTAAGATAATCCTTAATTATGTGAATTATTAGATAATGGAGGGAATTAACAAGTTAATTAATAATTAGTGGTTGATTAATTAAAGTTTTTTGATAAAGACTAAGGCAAAACGTGGCAGCAAAGGCTTTTAAGGGAATGTAGCTCTTAAATTCTTACAATAAGGTGGCATATTAAGAGAGTTTGTGGATTAGTCATCATCTAAGTGGGCCCCACACCACTAAGTTATAAGACCTCTCTAATTCACAAAGAGAGGTGCTTATATCTTGATACAAAGTAAAGGACGGAGCTCTCATTTTTAAGGGATCTCTTTACTTCATTAAAGTGTGATGCTAAGCTTGCTAAGTAATAGATTTTATACAACATAATTGATATTTAAAATGGAATTTTGTGATTCTAAGGAAATACGGTGCAATACTTTTCAAGAATTTCATACAGAATTTTCCCTACTTCTATTCGTCGTTACGTGTTTCATCGCGATTGACGTATGTTAGAGGAATTTCCAAGAGAATCAGCTCAAGTATTTTATGGTTATCTCTTCTTTATTTTTGGAATGATCTATATCACACAAACAAAATGAGCAAATGCACAATTTCCATAAATGACTCTATTCATAGAAGTATTAGAGGTGCCTATGTTCTTGAATTCCCATGTCTTATAATTCTATCCTCTGTTTATGGGTCTCAGAAAATACGTAAGTTGATAAAGTTTGTTTCATGATATTAATTAACGGCATAATGGTTTTATGAAATTCCAAGAGATTTTATGTATTTCTCATGCACTGCATTCATTTATACATGTATATTTTACCCATAACCATATGGAATTATATATGCGTATATGTATGTATATATATGTATATGGGATATGAGAAAAGGTTATGGCGTTATATATGTACCACCACTTGATCAGCTGGTATACATTGATGATATTGCCCATAGTGGCCGAGATGATATGATGGGATGCCCTCAGAGGCTTGATGATGTTCTATATACATATACCTATGCATGGTATTGAATTCATACGCATATGCACAACATTTTAAATTTAAATGATTCACAAAACTATTCAAACTTACATGTCGAGTCTTTTACTCCATGTTTCTCTCATGTCTATTATTTACTGATTTTCATTCCTTACATACTCGGTACATTATTTGTACTGACGCCCCTTTTTCTTGGGGACGCTGCTTTTCATGCCCGAAGGTCCCGATAGACAGGTCGAGAGTCCTCAAAGTAGGCTATCAGCTCAGTGAAAGATGCAGGTGCGCTCCATTTGCTTCGGAGTTGCTTATTTGGTCAGTATAATTAGGACATGTATTGATTGGTATGGTGGGGATCATTCCCGACCTTTATTATAGTTATGTACTCTTAGATGCTTGTAGACAGATGTCAGGTATACAGATACTTGTATGGCCTTGTCGGCCTATGTTTTGAGTTTACAAATGATCATGTTGGCCTTATAGGCCTGTATGTCACATGTGTAAGTTTTTATATCAGATTGGGTCGTCCTATTTTGAGCATTCCCCCATGTTACGTTGGTACTCAGTTGAGTAAGGTATCGGGTGCACGTCGCGGCCTATAGGTTTGGGTCATGACAAACATCCATTGCGAGCCGTGACTACAGTTCCTTAGGTCATTTTTGATGACCCAAAAATTTGTTTGGCGATTAGAGCCAAGGGCCCGGGCCCATACGAAAACGGCATGGGGTATATCACACAAAAATCTAGGAATTGAGTAGAATTGCGGTTATATGGGCCTAAAATGCCAAAAAATGAGGAACGGTCATGTCGAGGCGGTGACTACTATTTCTTATGTCGGTTTTGATAGCCCGACAAAATTTTAGGCAATCCAGGTCTAGGAGCCTGGGCCATTGCAGAAGGCATAGTTATAGCACAAGAAAATCTTAGAATCGCCCGGAATTCAAGTTTTATGACCCTAAAATTCCAATAAACGAGGAACGGTCATGGTGAGATGCTGACTACTGTCCCTTAGGTCATTTTTTATGGCCCAAAAATTTTTTAGGCAATTTAGGTCTGAAAGCCCGGCCCCATGCAGATGGCGTGGTCTATTGTATACGAGAACCTGGGAATGGGGCGGAGTTACAGTTCTGTGGCCCTAAAACGCCACAAATCGAGGAACGGTTATGGGGAGGTGGTGAAAATTGGTCTTTAGGTAGTTTTGATGGCCCGACAAAATTTTTGACGAGCTGGATCCGGAGGCCCTAGCCCATGCAGAAGGCGTGGGCTATAGCTCAAGAAAATCTGGGAATCGTGTGAAATTCTAGTTTTATGGCCTAAAATGTCAAAAAACAAGGAACGGTCATAGTGAGGTGGTGACTATTGTTCCTTAGGTAATTTTTATGGCCCGAAAATTTTTTTGACGGATGGATGGGCCCACGCAAAAGGCGTGAGCTAGCATACAAAAATCATGGAAACGGGCATAATTTTAGTTTTATGGTTTTAAACGCCAAAAGGAACGGTCATGGCGAGGTAGTGAATAATGTTCCTTAGGTCGTTTTGATGTCCTGACAAAATTTTGGCCGATCGGGTCTGGTTGCTCGGGCCCATATGGAAGGCGTGGGTTCTAGTTTTATGGCATTAAAACACCAACAAATACGGAACGGTCACCTTAGGTCATTTTTGGTGTCCCGACAAAATTTAAGGCAATCCGGATCTGGGGAACCGAGCCAATGCGGAAGGCATGGGCTATAGCATGCGGAAATCTAGGAATCAGACATAATTTTACTTTTGTGGTCTTAAATTGCCAAAAAATAAGGAATGGTCATGGCGAGGCTATGACTATCGTCCCTTAGGTTGTTATTTTTGGCCAAAAAAAATTCTACGACATTAGGTTCCGTTGACCCAGGCCCATGTGAAAGGCGTGGGCTATATAGCACACGAACATTTAGTAATCAGGCGGAATTCAAGTTTTCTGGCATCAAAATGATATTCAATTACGAATGGTCATGGCCAGGCTTTGAATATTATTTCTTAGGTCGTATTTGAAGGCCTGGAAAATTTTTGGCGATCCATGTCCGGAGGCCCTGGCCCATGCGGAAGGTGTGGGTTATAGCACATAAGAATTAGGGAATCGGGCAGAATTAAAATGCCAAAAATGAGGAACGGTTATGGAGAGGCTGTGAATATTTTTCTTAGGTTGTATTTTATGGCCCGACAAAATTTTAAGCGATCGGGTCCGGTACCCGGGCCCATGCGGAATGCATTACAACATAAGAAAATTTGGGAATCAGGCAAAATTCTAGTTTTCTGCACCTAAAATGCTAAACAATTAGGAAAGATCATGAATAGGTAGTGAATAACATTTCTTAGGTCATTTTTGAAGGCCAGGAAAATTTTTGGCAATCCAGGTCTAGAGGCCCGGGCCCATGCGTAAGACGTAGCACACAAGAATTCGAGAATCAGGCGAAATCCAATTTTATGGCCCTAAAACGCAAAAGAAGTGAAGAACGATCATGGAGAGGCGATGCATATTGTTACTTAGGTCATTTTTTATGGCCCGTAAAATTATTACTCTATTCGGATCCGGGTTCCCGGGCCCATGCGGTAGACGTGGGGTATAGCACACGAAAATTTGGGAATCAGATGAAATTCTAGTTTAATGGCACTAAAAGGCCAAAAAAAGAGGAATGGCCACAGTGAGGTGATGAATATTGTTCCTTAGGTCTTCTTTATGGCACGACAAAATTTTAGGCAATCCAGATCCGGGTGCTCCAGCCCATGCAAAAGGCGTCGACTATAGCACACAAAGATCTTGGAATCGAGTGTAATTCAAGTTTTATGGTCGTAAAATGCCAAAAAGAAGGTACAGTCATGGTGAGTCATTATCTATTGTTCCTTAGGTCATTGTTTATGGTTCAACGAAATTTTACGTGATCCGAGTCGAGGGCTTGGGACCATGCATAAGGCGTGGTCTAGCACATGAGAATCTAAGAATCGGGCAAAATTCCAGTTTGATTGCCCTAAAATGCCAACGAACAAGGATCGGTCATGGCGAGGCAGCGACTACTGTTAGTAGATAATCTTTGATGGCCTTCGAAAAATTTTAGGCGATCAAGATCTGAGAGCTCGCGCCCAAGCGGAAAACGTGGGCTAAAACACACAAGAATTTTTGAATCGGGCAGAATTCTAATTTTGTGGCCCTAATATGCCAAAAAATGAGAAACGGTCATAGCGAGGTGGTGACTAGTTTTTCTTGTGTCTTTTTTGATAGACCGACAAAAAAATTGTGATTAGGGTCCGAGGGCTCGGGCCCATGTGAAAGGCGTGGGCTATAGCTCACGAAAATCTGGGAATTGGGTAGAATTACACTTTTATGGCCCTAAAACGCCAAAAATGAGAAACGATCATGGAAAGGTGGTGACTACTATTTCTTACGTCATTTTCTATGGCCTGACTAAATTTTAGGCAATCTGAGTCATGGGGCCCGGGCCTATGTGGAAGGCGTGGGCTATTATAACACACGAGAATCTGGGAATCGGGCAGAATTCTAGTTTTATGGCCTAAAATTTCAAATACGAGGAACGGTTATGACGAGGTGGTGACTATTGTTCCTTTGTATTTGTTTTGATAGCCTGACAAAATTTAGGCGATCCGGTTTCAGGGGACGGTGCCCATGCGGAAGACGTGGGCTATATGACATGAAAATCAGGGAATCAGGCAAAATTAGAGTTTTTGTGGCCCTAAAACACCAATAAATGAGGAACGGTCATGGCTAGGTGGTGAATACTATTACTTAGGTCATCTTTGATGGCCCGATAAAATTTTAGGCGATCCGGGTCCGTGGCCCGCACCCATGCGGAAGGTGTAGGCTATACGACACGAAAATCAGTGAATCGAGGAGTGGCTACTGTTACTTAGGTCATAGAGTGGCGGTGACTATTGTTCCTTAGGTCATTTTGTATGGCCCGACAAAATATTAGGCGATCTGGGTCTGGGGGCTCGGTCCCCTGCGTAAGGAATGGGCTAGAGTACACGAAACATTGGGAATCAGATGGAATTAGAATACTATGACCTTCAAATGGGAAAAAATGAAGAAAGATCATGGAGATGGGATGAATATTGTCTCTAAAGTCGATTTTTATGGCCCGGCAAAATTTTAGGCGATTCAGGTTTGGAGGACTGAACACATGCAGAAGGCATGGAATAACACACGAGAATTTGGGAATCAAGTAGAATTCCAATTTATAGCCTTAAAATGCCAACATACGAGTAACAGTCGTGGCAAGGCATGGCTACCATTCCTTATCTCATTTTGGATGGCCCGGCGAAATTTTAGACGATTCGATTCCAAGGGCCCTGGAACATGCTGAAGGCGTGTGCTATACCAAAGAAAAATTTGGGAATCGGGCGCAATGACAGCTTTATGGCCTTAAAACTGCAAAACTCTAGAAACGGACATAGCGAGGTGGTGACTATTGATCCTTGGGTCGATGTTGATGGCCCGAAAAAATTATAGGCGATCCAGGTCCAGGGGCCCAGGACCATGTGAAAGGTGTGGGCTCTAACTCACGAGAATTTCGGAATGGGGAAGAATTCCAATTTTATGACCTTAAAATGTTAACAAACAAGAAACGGTCGTGGCGAGGCGTGACTACTGTTTCTTATGTCATTTTTATGGCCTGGCAAAATTGATCTGATTCAGGGGGCCCGGACCCATGCGGAAGGCGTGGGCTATAACATACGAATATCTGGGAATCGGGTGGTATTACAATTTTATGGCCTTAAAACACCAAAAACTGAGGAACAGTCATGACAAGGCGGTGACCATTGCCCTACACGTCATATTTGATGGCCTGGAAAAATGTTAGGCAATCTGCGTCTAAGGGCCTGGGCCCATGCTTATGGCGTAGGCTATAACACATGAGGATTTGGGAATTAGGCGAAATTCCAGTTTTATAGCCCTCAAAATGCCTAAAAATAATAAAAAATCATGGTGAGACGGTGACTACTATTCCTTAGGTCTTTTTTATGGCCCGGAATGTTTTTTTACGCGATATGGGTCTAGGGGCCCGGACCCATGCGGAAGGCGTGGGCTATAGCACATAGGAATCTAGGAATTGGACGGAATTCCAGTTTTATGGCCATAAAACGTCAAAAAACGAGGAACGATGATGGAGAAATCGAGACTATTATTATAAGTTCATTTTCATGGCCCGAAAAAATATTAGGGGATCTGGGTCCAAGTTCCCCCCCTTCCCACGCTAAAGACGTGGTCTATAGCACACGAAAATATAGGAATCAGGTGGAATTCCAATTTTATGGCCCTGGAATGCCAGCAAATAAGGAAGGAGCACAACGACGTGATGATGAATGTGACATAGGTCATTTATTATGGATCGACAAATTTTAATGCGATTTGGGTCCAGGGCCCTAGGCCCATGCAGAAGGCGTGGTCTATAGCACACGAGGATTTGAGTATAGGGCAGAATTCCAGTTTGATTGGCCTAAAATGCCAATGAACGAGGCACGGTCATGGCGAGGTAGTGACTAATGTTACTTATTTTTTCTTTGATGGCCCAAGAAAATTTTAGGCGATCCGGTTCTGAGGGCCTGTGCCCACGCGGAAGGCGTGGGCTATAGCACACGAGATTCTGAATTGGAAAAAATTCCAGTTTTATAGCCCTAAGACTCCAAAAATGAGGAACGATCATAGTGAGGCAATGACTATTTATCCTTAGGTCATTTCAGATTGCTCGGCAAAATTTTTAGCAATTCGGGTCCAAGGGCTTGGGCCCATGTGCAAGGTGTGGGCTAATAGAGCACGAAAGCTTGGGAATCGAGCTGAGTTTCAATTTTGTTGCCCTAAAGTTCCAAAAAATGAGGAACTATCATGGCGAGGCGGTGACTACTGTTCCTTAGGTCGGTTTTCATGGCCCAAAATATTTTTAGGCCATCCAGGTTTGGGGGCCTAGGCCATGTGAAAGGCATGGGCTATAGCACACAAGAATCTAAGGATCGGGCAAAATTCCAGTTTGATTGCCCTAAAACTCCAACAAACAAAGAACGGTCATGGAGAGGCAGTGCCTGCTGTCACTTAGGTCGTCTTTGATGGCCCGGCAAAATTTTAGGCGATCAAAGTCTGAGAGCCTGCGCCCATGCGGAAGGCGTGGGATATAACACACGAGAATTTGTGAATCGGGAAGAATTCTAGTTTTAAGGCCCTAACACGCCAAAATAATGAGGAACGTTCAGGGCGAGGCGATGACTATTGTTTCTTAGGTCGGTATTCGTGGCTCGGCAAAATCTTTTACGATTCGGGTACGAGGGATCGGGCCCTTGCGCAAGTTGTTGGCTATAGCACATGAATATTTGGGAATTGGGTATAATTACAGTTTTACGGTGCTAAATCTCCAAAAAATGAGAAATGATCATGGTAAGGCGTTGAATATTTTTTCTTACGTCACTTGTTATGGCCAAATAAAACTTTAGGCAATCCGAATCAGGGGCCTAGGCCTATGTGAAAGGTGTGGGCTATTATAGCACACGAGAATTTGGGAATCAGGCGGAATTCTAGTTTTATGACCCTAAAACGCCAAATACGAGGAACGGTTATGGAAAGGCGTTGACTATTCCTTTGTTTGTTTTTTATGGCCCAGAAAATTTTAGGCAATCCGATTTCGGGGGCGCATGCTCATACGGAAGGCGTGGACTATAGGACACGAAATCAGGGAATCGGACATAATTAGAGTTTTGTTTCCCTGAAATGCCAATAAATGAGGAATAGTCATGGAGAGGTGGTAATATTGTTACTTAGGTCATCTTTGATGGCCAAGAAACATTTTAGGCGATCCGGGTCTGGGGCCCTGCGCCCATGCAGAAGGCGTGGGCTATAGCACACAAAAATCTAGGAATCAGAAGGAATTCTAGTTTTATGGACCTAAAACGCCAATAAACGAAGTATGGTAATGGAAAGACAATGACTAGTGTTCCATCGGTCATTTTTATGGAATAGAAAATTTTTAGGCGATCTGGGTTTGTAAGCTCGGGCCAATGCAGAAGGCATGGGCTATTGCACACGAAAATATGTGAATTGGGTAGTGACTACGAATACTTAGGCCATTTTGTATGGTCCGACAAAGGTTTAGGCGATCTAGGTTCGGGGCCTTGGTCCCATGCGTAAGGCATGTGCTAGAGTACATAAAATTTTGGAAATCGGGTGGAATTACAGTCTTATGACCTTAAAATTCCCAAAGACGAGGAATGATCATGGTGTAGCGATGACTATTGTCCCTAAGGTCGATTTTAATGCCACAACACAACTTTAGGCGATTCAGGTCCAGAGGCCTAGGCCCATGCGGAAGGCATGAGATAGCACACGAGAATTTGGGAATTGGGCAAAATTCCAATTTTATGACCCTAAAATACCAAAAGATGAGGAATGGTCGTGGCGAGGCATGACTAGTATTCCTTAGCTTATTTTTAATGGCCCGACAAAATTTTAGGCAATCCGATCCCAAGGGCCCTGGCCCATGCGGAAGGCGTGTGCTATACCAAACAAAAATTTGGGAATCAGGTGAAATTACTGTTTAATGGCCTTAAAATTCCAAAAAACGAGAAACGATCATGGCAAGGCGGTGACTACTGTCCCTCGAAAAATTTGGGAATCAGGTGGAATTACAGTTTTATGACCATAAAATTCCCAAAGACGAGGAAAAATCATGGTGTAGTGGTGAATATTGTCCCTAAAGATGATTTTGATGGCCCGGCAAAATTTAAGGCGATTCGGGTCTGGAGGCTTGGGCCCATGTGGAAGGCATGGGCTCTAGCACACGAGAATTTGGCAATCGGGCAAAATTCTTATTTTATGACCTTAACATGACAAAAAACAAGGAACAGTCATGGCGAGGCATCACTACTGTTCCTTAGGTCATTTTTTATGGACCAGCAAAATTTTGGGGGAGTGGACCCATGCAGAAGGCTTGGGCTATAACATACGAAAATCTAGGAACCGGGAAGAATTACATATTTACGGCCATAAAACACCAAAAATGAGAAACGGTCATGGAAATGTGGTGACTATTATCCCACAAGTCATTTTTGATGGCCTGGAAAAGTTACGCGACCCGTGTCTGAGGGCCCGGGCTCATGCGGAAGGCGTAGGCTATAGCACACGAGAATCTGGAAATCGGGTAGAATTCTAGTTTTATAACCATAAAATGTCTAGAAACAAGGAACGATCATGGAGAGGCGGTGAATACTATTCCTTAGGTCATTTTTATGGTCTGGAATATCTTTTTGGTGACATGGGTCTAAGGGCCTGTGCCTATGCGGAAGTAGTGGGCTATGCACACGAGAATTTGGGTATTAGGAGGAATTTCAGTTTTATGGCCATAAAACACTAAAAAATGATGAACAGTCATGGCGAGGTGGTGACTATTATTACTTAGGAAATTTTTGATGGCCCAACATTTTTTAGGGGATCCGGGTCCAGGTGCCCCGTCCCACGCGAAAGGCGTGGGCTATAGCATACGAAAATATAGGAATTGGGCGGAATTCCAATTTTATGGCCGTAGAATACCAGCAAACGAGTAATGGTCATAGAGACACGGTGATAACTGTGCCGTAGGTTATTTTTTATGTCCCAACAAAATTTTAGGCGATTCGGGTCAAGGAGCCCGGGCCCATGCGAAAGGCGTGGGCTATAGCACACGAAAATCTTAGAATCGGGCAGAATTCCAGTTTGATAACGCTAAAACACCAATGAACGAGGAATGGTCATGTCGAGGTCGTGAATACGGTTACTTAGGACGTCTTTGATGTCCCGACAAAATTTTGGGCGACCCGATTCCGGGGGCACTTGCCCACCTGGAACACGTGGAATTGGGCAAAATTCTAGTTTTATTACCCTAAGACGCCAAAAATGAAGAATGATCATGGAGAGGCGGTGACTATTATTCCTTCAGTAGTTTTGGATCGCCAGGAAAATCATTTAGCAATTCGGGTCTGGGGGCTCGGGCCCATACGTAAGGCGTGAATTATAGCGCACGAAAATTTCAGAATCGGGCTGAGTTCCAGTTTTGTTGCACTAAATGTCAAAAAATGAGGAACAATCATGGCGAGACGGTGACTAGTGTTCCTTAGGTCATTTTTCATGGCCCATCAAAATCTTAGGTGATTCAAGTTTTTGGGCCCAAGCCCATGCGGAAGACGTGGGCTATAACACAAGAGAATTTAAGAATCATGCGAAATTCCAATTTGATTTCCCTAAAATACCAACGAACGAGGAACATTGATGGAAAGGTGGTCACAACTGTTAATTAGGTTTTCTTTGATGGCCCGACAAAAGTTAGGCAATTAGGGTCTGATGGCCCGCGCCCATGAGGAAGGCGAAGGCGTGAGCTATAACGCACCAGAATTTGGGAATCGGGCAGAATTCTAGTTTTATGGCCCTAAGATGCCAAAAACCGAGGAACAGTCAAGGAGAGGCGGTGACTACTATTTCATAGGTCATTTTTGATGGCCCGACAAAACTCTTTATGATTCCGGTCCGGGGACCCGGGCCCATGCGGACGGCGTGGGCTACAGAAATCTGGGAATTGGGTAGAATTATAGTTTTATGGCGTTAAAATGCCAAAAATGAGAAACGACCATGGCAAGGCGGTGACTACTATTTCTTACATCATTTTTTATGGCTCGATAAAATTTTAGGCGACCGGGTCCAAGGGTCTGGTCCTATGTGGAAGCCGTGGGCTATTATAACACATGAGAATCTGAGAATCACGTGAAGTTCTAGTTTTATGGAAATAAAATGCCAAATACGAGGAACTTTTATGGAGAGGCGTTGACTATTATTCCTTTATTTGTTTTTGATGGCCCGATAAAAACTTAAGCGATCTGATTTCGGGGGCCCGTACCCATGCTGAAGGCATGGGCTATAGGATACGAAAATCAGGGAATAAGACAGAATTAAAGTTTTGTGGCCCTAAAACGCCAAAAAAATAAGGAAAGATCATGGAGAGGTGGTGAATACTGTTACAAAGGTCATCTTTGATGGCCCAACAAAATTTAGGTAATCCGAGTCCGAGTAACTGCGCCCAAGCAAAAGGCGTGGGCTATAGCACACTAAAATATAAGAATCGGGCAAACTTCTAGTTTTATGGCGCTAAAACGCCAATAAATAAGGTACGGTAATGGAAAAATAGTGACTAGTGTTCCTAAGGTCGTTTTGATGGCTAGCGATCTGGGTCCGGAACCTCGGGCCTATGCGGAAGGTGTGGGCTATAGCACACAACAATATGGGAATCAAGTAGTGACTAATGTTACTTAGGTCATAGCAAGGTGGTGAATACTGTTCCATAGGTCATTTTCTATGGCTCGACAAAATTTTAGGCGATCTGGGTCCGGAGGCTCGGTCTCCTGTGTAATGCATGGGCTAGAGTTAACAAAAATTTGGGAATCAGGTGCAATTAGAGTCTTATGACCATAAAATTCCCAAAGACGAGGAATGATCATGGCGACCCGGTGAATATTGTCCCTAAGGTCGATTTTGATGGCCCGACAAAATTTTAGGCGATTCGAGTCTGGAGGCCCGAGCCCATGTGGAAGGCATGGGATAGAACACGAAAATTTGGGAATCGGGCGAAATTCATATTTTATGACCCTAAATTCCAATAAACAATAAACGGTCGTGGCGAGGCATGCAAAATTTTAGGCGATCCTATTCCAAGGGCTCTCGCCCATGCGGAAGGCGTGTGCTATACCAAATAAAAATTTGGGAATTGGATGGAATTATAGTTTTATGGCCATAAAAATCCAGAAAACAAGGAACGGTCATGGAAGGTGTGGACTATAACACACAAGAAGTTAGGAATTGTGCGTAATTCCAGTTTTATGACCTTAAAATGCAACCAAACAAGGAACGGTCATGCCGAGGCCTGACTATTGCTCCTTAGGTCATTTTTTATGGGCGAAAATGTTTTTTGGCGATCCGATTTTTAGGGCCTGGACCCATATGGAAGGCGCGGGTTATAGCATACGAAAATATGGAAATCTTGCAGAATTATAGTTTTCTGGCCTTAAAATACCAAAAAATGAGGAATGGTCATGGAAAGACGATAACTATATTTCTTTAGGTCATATCTGATAGCCCGACAAAATTTTAGTCAATACGGGTCTGGGGGCCGGACCCACGCGGAAGGTGCAGGCTATAGCACACGAAAATATGGGAATCGTGCAGAATTCAAGTTTATGGCACGAATATGCCAAAACACGAGGAATTGTCATGGAGAGGCAGTGACTATTATTCCTTTGGTTATTTTTATTTTCCTGACCAAACTTTAGGCTATCCGGGATTGGGGGACCGGGTCCATGCAGAAGGTGTGGGAAATTTTAGACAAAAATCTATGAATCGGGTGGAGTTCTAGTTGTATGGCCCTAAATTTCCAAAAAATAAAGAACGATCATGGCGAGGAGGTAATTAGTGTTCCTTAGGTCATTTTTTATGGCTCGACAATAGCACTCAAAATCCTAGGAATCGGGCGGAGTTCAATATTTTTTGTCCTAAAACACCAAAAAGCGAGAAACAGTCATGGCGAGGCGGTGAATATTGTTCCTTAGGTCATTGTTGATGGCCCTGAAAAATATTAGTGAGGTAGTGAATATTGTTACTTTCATCATTTTTGATGGCCCCGAACCATGGGGCCCAATCCCATACAGAAGACGTAGGCTATATCATACAAAAATCTGGAAATCATAAGGAATTCGACGGAGAACGGTCATGGACATATAGTGACTATTGTTAATTAGGTTATTTTTTGATAACAGGTAAAATATTAGGCGATCCAAGTCCGGAGACCCGTGCCCTTGAGGAACGTGTGGGTTATTGCACATGAAAAAATAGAAATCATTTTTATGGTCCGCATATATTTTAGGCGATCCAGGTCCAGGGGCCCAAGTCCATACAAAAAGCGGGGGCTATAGCACACGAAAGCCTGGGAATCGGGTGGAATTCCATTTTTATGGCCCTAAGTCACGAAAAAACGAGAAAGAGTCATACAAAATAGTGGTGACTATGGTCCCTTAGATCTTTTCTATGACTTGGAAAAATTTTAGGCGATCCGGGTACGGCAGCCTATGTAACGACCCAACCAGCCGTTTTAAGTATTTTAGCCCTTATCCCCTACATTATGCTCCCTCTAGGTTATGTAGCTTTCCGGGGTGGATGTTTTTGGTTACGGGTGAGTTTCAGAGTGAAATGGAACACATAGTCCCTAAGTTGGAAGGTTTAGTTGTAGGAGTTGACCGTAGTTTCACTTGTGTAAAGATGCCTCTAAAATAGAGTTTTAACGATTCCAATAGTTCCGTAGAGTGATTTTTTTCCTAGAAGCGTGTTCGTATATTGATTAGGAGGTCTGTAAGTCATTTCGGAGCGATTCGACAAAAAATGGAAAGTTGGAAGATTTTGGAAAGTTTGACCAGGAGTTGAGTTTATTGATATCGAGGTCGGATCCCGATTCCAGAAGTTGAAATATGTCCCTTATATCATATACGACTTGTGTGAAAATTTTGAAGCCAATCGGAGTTGATTTGGTATGAATTGGCATCAGATTCGGAATTTGAAAGTTCATAGTTCATAGGCTTCAATTTGGGTTGGGATTCGTAGAATTTACATTGTTTGATGTGATTTTACGATTCAAGTAGGTCCGTTATATGTTTTGGAAATTGTTGGTATATTTGGTTGAGGTCTCGGGGTCCTCGGTTGTAATTCCGACCATGTTCGGCAAATTTTGGACCGTTGAGGAGTTCCTGAATATTGTGCTACTGGTGTCCTTATATGCGATCGTGAATGGACTAACGCGATCGCGAAGGGTAATTTGGAACTGGAGAGAAGTTTTTCTATGTGATCACTTGAAGGGGCCCGCGATCGCAAAAGGCTGGTTTCCAGTGAATTGCGAACGCGTGAAGGTAGTCGCGTTCGCGAACAAGAATTTGGGGCTGCAGGTTCATGTGCTTTTCTCCATCGCGGTCACGTGGTGTGTTACGCAAATGCGTGAAGCTAGTCGCGTTCACGGAGAAGAATTGGGGGTTGCAGGTTCAATTGCTTTTCTATATCGCGATCGCGTGGTGTGTTACGCGATCGCGTAGCTTGATGAGGAATTATAATGCGTTCGCATGAGGTTTTCCGCTATCGCGGAGTGTTATTTTGGGCAGCAAAAATTTTGTGCTTCGCGAACGCGAGGCATTTTTCCGCGTTCCCGACGAAGGAATAACTGGGCAACGGTACTTAAGTTTGAAATCGAGGGTTTATTTCACATGTCACCTTTGGGGACTTAGAGAGCTCAGTTTGAGGCAAAATTTCGAGGGAATTTCTGAGAGATCATTGGGATAAGGATTCTTAACTCGATTTTGGTTATATTACTCGAATGTATCATTGCTTTTACCATGTAATTATAGATATGAGTTGGAAAAATTGGGAAAAGGTGATAAAACTTCTTAGGCTAATTTTGTTTTTTAGTTTTGAAAGGCGAAATCAGGTCAAATTAGAATAATTCTTGTATGGTTGGACTCGATATTGAATAGGTGTTCAGTTTTTGTAATTTTGGTTAGGTTCCAAGACGAGGGGCCCTAGGTGACTTTTTGGATCGATTTCTCAATTCTTTGCAAAGATCGTAATTTCATTATTTAAATCAGTTTCATATAGTTATTTTTATAGTATTTAAGTGTTTTAGCTATATCCGAGTCATTCGGAGTTTAAAAATCGAGGGAAAGGCCTTTCAGATGATTGATTTAGCGTGGTTTGAGGTAAGTGACTTATCTTTTAACAATCTGACCGGCCGTTTTGAGTATTATAACCCCGCTCCTCCATTTACCGCTCAATTTACGCTTTACAATTGCTTTATTACATACCGGGTTAGTTGGTTCGGGTCCGGAAGGAATTCGGAATGAAATGAGACACTTAGTCTCATAATTGAAATTTAAGTTAGAAAAGTTGACCTAATGTGGACTCATGTCTAAATGACCTCGTGTTTGAATTTTGATGATTCCAATAGCTCTCTATGGTGATTTTGGACTTAGGAGCATGTCCGAAAAATTATTTGAAGGTCCATTGTGGAATTAGACTTGAAATGGCGAAAATCGTATTTTTGGGAAGTTTGACCGGGGATTGACTTTTTGATATCAGGTTCGGAATTTGATTCTTGAAATTTGAATAGGTCTGTTATGTAATTTATGACTTGTGTGCAAAATTTGTGGTCAATCGAATGTGATTTGATAGGTTCCGACGTCGGTTGTAGAAATTTGAAATTTCAAAGTTCATTAGGCTTGAATTGGGGTATGATTCGTGGTTTTAGCGTTGTTTGATGTAATTTGACGGCTCGACTAAGTTCATATAATGTTTTAGGACTTTTTGATATATTTTGTTGAGGTCCCGGAGGGCTCGGGTGAGTTTCAGAATTCTAACGGATCAATTTTGGACCTTGCATTCCAGCTGAAGAATGCTGGTTTTCTGTTACTGGTTTCCTTCTATGCGATCATGTGAGAAGGTCTGCGATCGCATAGGCTTGTATGGGAAGAGGTGAGATTGTCATATGCGATCCCGTGAAGGCAACCGCAATCGTGTGGTTGTGGATAAACTGTACTTCGCGAACGCGTGGCTAAAGCCGCGTTCGCGTAGAAGAAATAAGGCAATCGTAAGGCCACGCGTTTAATTCTTCGCGATCGCGTGGGAAATTCCACAATCGCATAGGCCTTAGAGTGTTGTGCTTCGCGATCGCATGAGTAAACCTGTGATCGCATAGGGTATAAATTTTGGGGTAGTTTGGGTTATTCTTCGCGATCGCATAGAGGAATCCGCGATCGCATAAGGTGAATACTGGGCAGTCAAGTTTGTCTAAGGCGAGGCTCCTTTAGTGTTCGCGATGAAGGCATATCTGGGCAGAATTAAAAGTCCCAAAACAGAGGTTTTGAGTTCATAACACAAAAATTTAATTAGGAGCTCGGTAGAAGGCAATTTTTGGAGAGATTCTTGCGTGGGTGTTTTGGGTAAGTGATTTTATTTAGTTTTGGTTAATTTCCATGATTGTGCCTTTGAATCCATCATTTAATGGGTGAATTAAGTTAAATAATTTAGAAAACCCTCTTGGTTTAATTTGAAGATTTGAGGGTCGAGTTAAGGTCAGATTTTGGTAAAATTGGTATGGTTAGACTCATGGTTGAATAGGCTTTTAGATTTTGTAACTTTTGTCGGGTTCCGAGACATGAGCCCCACGGGTGATTTTTTATCTAAATTTCGGATGTTGTTGGAAAATTAGTTTTTTCTTATGGAATTAATTCCAACAAATTTTATTGACCGAATCGAATTATTTGTGGCTAGATTTGTGGCATTTGGAGGCCAATTCACAAGGCAAAGGCATAGTGGAACAAAGAATTACATGGTTTGAGGTTAGTAACAATTCTAAATTTTGTCCTGAGGATATGAAACCCCGGATTATGTGTTATGTGATTGGTTTTGAGGTGACGCACATGCTAGGTGATGGGCGTGTGGGTTTGCACCGTAGGAGTTATGACTTGGTAAATTCCATAGAACTGTGTAGTTGAAAAATCTATTGATATCTGTACAATATTCCTCATATTAGAGAAATTGATCTATGAGTCATGTTTAAATCATATGTTTACACTGTTGGGACCCACATAGGTTATGTACTTGTGAAATTATCTGCTAAATTATTGTTTTGCACTAAGTCACAGTTCTATTTGCACATTATTACCTAAAACTCTCTTACTCATTATTGATGCATCATATCATTGTTGTTGGGCTGCTTATCATGATTTATGAGAGCCCGAGAGACTGGAGAGGTTGATGACTGAGTGAGGCCGAGGACCTAATTGTGAGGATATTTATGGGATCGCGCTGCATGTCGTGACATGTTTGGTTGTTATATGCCATGATTGGCTTGATATAGCACATGGGCTGAAGGATCCCCTCCAGAGTCTGTACGCACCCCCAGTGAGCGCATGTACCTACTGAGTGCGAGTGCCGAGTGATGAGTTATAGGGAGGAATTAGTGACTGTGAGGAATAAGTGACTGTGAGGAAAGAGTGATTGTGAGGTATGAGGGAATAGGCGGACTGAGTGACTGTTACACAGAGAGAAAGCACTGATATCATTATTGTTGTATTTCAGTCGTCATATATCACTATTTTAGAAATTTCGAAAAGATATTATTTTCTGTTTCATTCAGAGTTGATATGAAATTACTGTGAAATTTGAAATGTTGAACTTGAAGGCATGCCTACCCTTTTATGTTGGAAATAACTGTATTTGGACTTGGCCGTGAAGCTCATCATTACTTTCAGTTCTTTATTTATTATTTTTACTTGGCCGTGAAGCTCATCATTACTTTCAGTTCTTTATTTATTATTTTTACTTACTGAGTTAGTTGTACTTATACTATACCCTGAAATTTGTGTGTAGATCCATTTGATCCCGGACACAGTGGGTGTTGATTCTTTCACACAGTTGATTGTTCAGATATTTAGAGGTAGCTTCCATATTTCGCAACCTTCCCTCTACTTCCCTATCCTTTTGGTTATTGTATTTGGTCTCGGATTATTATATACCGTATTTTCTAGACTTGTAATGTATAGATGCTCATGTACTCAATGACACCAGGTTTATGGGAGTGTATGTATCGTTATTTGTGAGATTTTTGGATTATGGTTAAATATTATATTTTCAAACTTAAAAGAAATTATGGTTTTGAGGTTATCTGCTTGCCTAGCATTGAGATAGACTCCATCATGATAGGTTAGGATTTTTGGGTCATGACAAGTTGGTATCAGAGCCTAGGTTACATAGGTATCACGAGTCATGATCATGTTTAGTAGAGTCTTGTGGATCGATACAGAGACGTCTGTAGAGGCTGCTGAACCCTTTGGAAAATTTCACTTTATTGTATTCTGTCGTGTGAATTTGTTTATTCCTAAAAATAAATTTTTGTTACTCTATTCTCTCACTGATGGTGAGGACATGTACTACCGGATCGGACGGTCAGTGGACAATGCCACCAGTTAGGGACATGGTAGAGGTCAGGGCCAAGGTAGAGGTCGAGGTATAGCTCATGAAGCAGTTGGAGCTGCACCTGTTGTATCACCAGTTGCTCCAGCTCCGTAGAAGATTGCGGATATAGTTGAGCCAACGGGACCTGCTCACGCACCAACTGCACCTATTGTGATTCCAGGCCTTCAAGAGGCTCAAGCCAGATATTGACTGTTTGAACTGGTCTTGCTCAGGCGGTTTCGGCTCAGGCCGCACCTTCCACTTCTCAGGCCGGGGGAGGTACTCATACCCTTGTTTCCCGTACTCCAGATCAGGTAGTGCAAGGACTTCAGATACCGCAGGCAATACTAGTCCATCCAATTATAGTTGCTCCAGCCCCTATAGTCCCTGTTATGGCAGATGATGAGCAGAGTAGACTTGAAAGATTTTGGAGGCTACGACCTCCATCATTTAGCGGTGTTATGTTAGATGATTCTCAGGGTTTTCTGGATGAGTTCCAGCAGATGCTTTGGATAACGGGTATTCTGGAGACTAGTGGGCCTTCGTTCACTACTTTTCAGTTTTCTAGGGCTGCCTTCAGATGGTGGGAGGCTTATGAGAGACGCAGGCTGGTCGGTACAGTACCACATACATGAGAAGAGTTCTCCATTATCTTTTTGTAGAAGTTTATGCTGCATTCTCGCAGAGAGGAGTTGTGCAGATAGTTTGTGCAGTTACGTCAGGATGGCATGTCTATGACGCAGTATGAGATGAGATTTTCTATGTTAGCTCGTCACACAATTTAGTTTGTTCCCATTGATAGAAAGAGGATTAGGAGGTTCATTGATGGCCTCACATATCAGCTACGGTTACTTATGACTCGGGGCCTCGTGGTCCTGGTTATTTCAGCAGTGTTCCTTTAGGGGTTCGTTCTTACAAACACGCTTAGATGGGTCGTCTAGTTCACTGTGGTGCGTCATCCACCCATGGTTCATATAGTTCTCATCAGGGACAGCCATCTCTCAGTGCCCTTCCAGACCAGAGTTCGTCCTGTGCCCCTTCAGTTCAGGGTTCATTTGTACCGAGTGATTCTATCAGTTATTCTGGTCTCGGGGTCCGATTCAATCCGCTTCACCGCCAGTACCGAAGAGCTGCTTTGAGTGCGGGGAATTTGGGCATATATGGAGACAATTTCCTCGTCACTTGGGAGGTCCAGTGCAGCACAAGAGTCCGACTACGACTTCAGCACCAACTACTCGCCACCCGCCCAACCAGTTCGAAGTGGGGTTCAGTCAGCTAAGGGTCTCCCAAGAGGGGGAACCCAATCAGGTGGTGGTCACGCCCGATTTTATGCTTTTTCTGCCAGGCCAGATATTGTTATTTCAGATGCAGTGATCACATGTATTATTTCATTATGCCACAGGGAGGCTTCTATATTACTTTACCCTAGTTCCATTTATTTGTATGTTTCATCGTATTTTACTCATTATCAGGATATGTCCTGTAAATCCTTAGTTTCATTTGTTCGTGTATCTACGTTGATGGGTGATACTATTATTGTGGATCATGTGTACTGGTCGTGTGTGGTAACTATCAGGGACTAGATACTAGAGTTGATCTTTTATTGCTCAATATGGTTGATTTTGATGGAATTATGGGTATGGATTGGTTGTCTCCATGTAATGCAATTCTAGACTATCACACAAAAACTGTGATGTCGGCGATGCCGGGGCTGCCGAAGGTCGAATGGAGATGTTCTTTAGATTATGTTCCCAGTAGGGTAATTTCTTATTTGAAAGGCCAACGTATGGTTGGGAAGAGGTGTTTGTCATATTTGTCCTTTGTGAGAGATGTTGATGCAGATACACCTACTATTGATTCATTACCGGTGGTGCGAGATTTTCTAAATGTATTTCCTGTAGCCTGCGAGGTATGCCACCCGATAGGGATATTGATTTCGGTGATGACTTGGTGCCGAGAACTCTACCCATTTCTATTCGTCTGTATCATATGGCACCATTTGAGTTCAAAGAAATGAAAGAGCAACTTTAGGAACTCCTTGATAAGGGGTTTATTATTCCTGGTGTGTCACCTTAGGGTGCACCGGTTCTATTTGTGAATATAAAGATAGTATTATGAGGATCTTCATCGATTACAGGAAATTGAACAAAGTTACAATCAAGAATAAGTATCCTTTATCGTGTATTGATGATTTATTTGACCAGTTATGGTCACTATGAATTTCTTGTGATGTCATTTGGGTTGACCAGCGCCCCAGCAACATTCATACACTTGATTAATAACGTATTCCAGTCGTATCGTGATTTTTTTGTCGTGGTATTTATTGATGATATCCTGGTGTATTCACCTAGCTAGGAGGTGCATGCATGACACTTGGGTATTGTATTGCAGAGGCTGAGAGACGAGAGACTTTATGCAAAATTCTCTAAGTGTGAGTGCTGGCTTAGTTCAGTGGCATTCTTGGGACACATGGTATCTAGTGAAGGATTTAAGGTGGATCCAAAGAAAATATAGGCAGTTCAGAGTTGGCCCAAGCCATCTTCAACTACTGAGATTTGGAGTTTTCTCGGCTTGGCCGGTTATTATCCTCTCTTTATGGAGGGTTTCTCGTCTATTACATCGCCTTTGACTAAATTGACCCAGAAATGTGCTCTGTTCAGGTGGTCAGATGAGTGTGAAGAGAGCTTTCTGAAGCTCAAGACAAATTTGACTACAACCCCAGTATTGGTGTTGCCTACATGTTCATTGTCTTATACTGTGTATGGTGATGTATCACGTATTGGTCTCGGCGCAGTGCTGATTCAAGATGGTAGGGTGATTGCTTATGCGTCCAGACATTTAAATGTACATGAGAAGAATTATCCGGTCCACGACCTTGAATTAGCAACTATTGTTCACGCCTTGAAGATTTGGTGGCATTATTTGTACGTTGTCCATTGTGAGGTTTATACCGATTACCGGACTTTACAACATTTGTTTAAACATAAGGATCTTAATTTGTGGCAGCGGAGGTGGTTATAGTTTCTTAAGGATTATGATATCACCATTCTCTATCATCCCGAATAGGCTAATGTAGTGGCCGGTGCCTTGGGTCGTAAGGTGGAGATTTGGGCAGCTTGGCATACTCACCGATAGCAGAGAGGCCTTTGGCCTTGGATGTTCACGCCTTGGCTAACTAGTTTGTTAGATTTAATATTTCGGAGAAGAATCGAGTTTTGGCGTGTGTGGTTTCTCAGTCTTCTCTATGATAGTATCAGAGAACGTTAGTAGGATGATCCCCCATCTGCTTGTCCTTAAGGACACGGTTCAAAATGGTGATGCCAAGGAAGTCACTATTGGGGATGACGATGTATTATAGATGCAGGGCTGGCTATGTTTGCCTAATGTAGATGGTTTGCTTGAGTTGATTCTCCAGGAAGTTCACAGTTCGCGTACTACATTAATCCAGGTGCCGCGAAGATGTATCAGGATTTGAGGCAACACTATTGGTGGAGGAGAATGAAGCAAGATATAGTTGAGTTTGTAGCTCGGTGTTTAAATTTTTAACAGGTACAGTAAGGGCATCAGAGACTGGGAGGATTGCTTCAGAGACTTGAAATTTTGGAGTGGAAATGGAAGCGTATTGATAAGTAGGGATTTTGACCGCTTATTTTCTCTCTTTTACTTTCGTTTTAGACCAAAATTACTTAAAGGTACTTGTCCAAACTAATGAAATGTGCTTACTTGCATGAATGATAGATTATGAGCTAAAGAGATGAAAATCAACTCAAGAAAGAGTAATTTTGGATAAGGACAGAAACAAGGCTAAAAGGGCACTAAGCAGACCGCAGATCATGAAGAAGACCTTTGACAAGAAATGACATGCAAAGTTCAGACCGCATAATTTTGGTGCAGCCGCAGAAGACAAAGATCAGAGAAATGGGATTTTAAGTTCAAGAAGAAATGTGGACCGCACCATTTTTGTGCGGCCGCATAATCAAGAATGCAGCCGCACTCATTTTTATGCGGTCCGCATAAGTCTCACACAACCAAAGCCCAAGATCAAGGAGTGCGGACCCCACTATAATTGTGCGGTCGCAGAAGCAAGAGTGCGGACACAATCATAAAAGTGCGGTCCGCAGAAGTTGAAGGAGTGTGGTCACAATCCATAATTGTGCGGCCGCAGAACTGGAACCTGTCAATCCAAGTCTCATTGTGCGGACCGCACACATAATTGTGCGGCCAGACGACCTCCACAGGGGCAATTTTTTCAGATATATTCAACTTAGTATAAATAGAACTTTTTGTCACTTTTATGTCAAGTTTTTTTGGGAGAGCACTTGAGCCGTTTTCTTTACTGTTTTGAGTAATTTTGTACTAGATTTTCTTCTAGAAGTTATATTTTCCTTCCATAATTTATTATTATGCATTCTATGTTAAATTCTATTTTTATTTCTTCATTTTTTATGAGTAGCTAAACATTAGCTAGGGTTATGAACCAACCAGTATGGGTACTTAATGGGTTATTGATTTATGGCTTGTTTAAGATTCATTATATGTTATTTAGCCTTGTTCTTACTTAAATTCTAGAATTAAAGGTTGCAAATATTGATTCATCCCTATTTAACCTACTCTCTACTTGAGAAAGAGAAACTAAGTCTAGGAAAACTTAGCTAACTAGGAATTATGGGTGAACTCAAGAAATTGATAGCCCAATTAAACGGTTGAACCTAGAAAGAGTAAGAGCCGACTAGAGCATTTATCACTTGCGTTGTGAAATACTCATTTGGACTTGAGAATGCCAAATCGGGCAACGTAACTCAAACTACCGAGAGGTATAGAGTGAGTAATTGAGTGTTATTTCTATAACGTATACCGATCATCCAAACATGCCCTAAAGCTCTTAATCCGTTAGGTAACCAACTAGGGGGAAGTCACAACCCTAGATCCTTTTATCATTTGAAAAACAATCAAAACCAAAAATATTGTCTCCTAGTTTAATAATTGCAAATAATAGCTCAAAGTAGAAGTAGGAACAACAAACAAGAATGTGGAAGAGTATTTAGCACATATCACACAATTACACTAAATGTATACCTAATCCCAATTCTAACTCCCTGTAGATTCAATCCCAACCTATGTTGGGTTTTATTATTGCATTGACCGCCTCACTACCTTTATTTGTGGTGTGAGTTTGGGCGAGATCAATTTTGGCGCTGTTGCCGGGGAGTTAAACGGATTTATCTATATATCTATGTTTTTGTGTGCTTTGTCTTTCTTTCCTTCTGAGTCACTAATTTTGTTTTTGAATTGCTTATAGGTATGAGAATGGCTCTCAACAACGAGACCATCGGGAATTTTCCACTAGGGGGGGAAGTGTACGATGATCAAGGAGATGAGATTCATCCCGATCCTCAAGTAAACAGGCGAGGCCGGCCGCCTCATGATAATATTCCCGTCCCTCCCCCACCTCCACCAAGAGCGGCTGTGCATCGGGTGTTGCCGA
Organism: Nicotiana knightiana; assembly: GCA_005239525.1. Taxonomy (NCBI): domain Eukaryota; kingdom Viridiplantae; phylum Streptophyta; class Magnoliopsida; order Solanales; family Solanaceae; genus Nicotiana; species Nicotiana knightiana. The sequence continues at coordinate 118,592 of ML416955.1, read as the reverse complement.
ACGAGGGATATGCTAGTGGTATAGTCCCGCCCCGTATTAGGGAGCTTCCAAATCACCAACGTGATGCTTACACTACTTGAGCAACGGGGTTTCTTCACTGGGGCTCCAAGACAAAATGCTTACAAGCATCTCAAGGGGTTCATCGATACTTGTTGGGGGAGCAAGCAAACAAATGTTTCCAAGGATGCACTGCATTTGAGGCTATTGCTCTTTTCTCTACGGGGGAAAGGCATTGGAATGGTTAGAGAGATTACCCAATCATTCCATCCATACTTGGGATTAGTTAGCCAAAAAGTTCATTGCCAAATTCTTCTCTCCAGGGCACATGGCTACACTACGGGATGAAATTCTAGCTTTCAAGAAAGAGCCCACTAAGCCATTGCGCGAGATTTGGGAAAGTTACAATACCATGTTTAAAGAGTTCCCGAATAATGATATGAATGAGTCCATGATCCAACAAACCTTCTATTTGGGAAAGATACCATACCATGGTCAATGTGTTGTAAAGCAACTCGCCGGGGAGAAATTCATGAACATGCCCTATGCCGAAGCTTGTGAAATTTTGGATGAGATGTTAGATACTTCGTCGGAGTAGAAAGGTAGGTCCAATGTTCCTCAAGGTGACCCAAATGTCATTAACCTACACAAGGAGCTACATGATCATGGGCAAGTTGTTGCCGCATTGACAACCACAATGAACCAATTGGCGAAGGCTCAGCTTCAACAAGTTCAAGGGCCGACAAAAGTGAATGTTATAAAAGGTGTGAATATGATGATGAACAAGATACGAAAAAGACGTCAACAAGTACAAAGCCGTCCGGAGCAATTTGAGCAAGATGATTGTGGGTATGACCAAGATGATTCGTATAATGATCAAGAAGAAGACGTGCAATATGTCAACAATTATCAAGGTTAAAGAAATAATGCTCAAGGAAAAAATCAACAACAATGGAGATCATAAGGAAATCAAGGAAATTAGAACAACCAAAGCCACCTAGGAAATTGGAGTGGTGGAAACAACAATCCAGGCAATTGGGGAAACAACCATAATCTAGGTAATTGGAATCATCAAGGTAACAGAGGCAACTGGGAAGGCAATAATCAAGGTAATTGGGGTGGCAACAATCAAAGAACATGGGGAGGCAACAATAACCAAGGGGGTTGGAACAATAATAATCAAGGGAATCGGAGCTCGGGCTTTCAAAGTCCCCTGATGTATCAAGAACCAATCAACCCGCTTCCATATTTGCCACAAGGTTCTAGTTCTTCCAATAATGAAATGGGACAGATTGAAAATATGTTCAAGAAAATGATGGAGAAAAATGCCGATTCCGATGCTCAATTAGCCTCCCACAACACTTCTATCCGTAATTTGGAGGTTCAACTTGGCCAAATATCTCAAACTTTAAACACTCGTCCTAAGGGGGCACTACTTAGTGATACGGTGGTGAACCCAAAGGGTGGAAACAATACGGGACATGCAATGGCCATAACCACACGGAGTGGAAAAGGAGGGGAGGCAAGTGCCTCAAACCAAAAAATAGTTGTGGATGATGATGTGTTAGTTCAAGAAGGTGACATGCCAAGCAATGAGGTTCAAGCTAATGAAGAGGTGAAAATAGACACTGATGAAAGTGTGGAAGAGACACAAGAATAAGTGAACCCATCGAGGGAACACGTGATTGACATACCGGAACCGGTAGTGCAAAAGGCCAAAGAACCATTTCCAAGGCCTCCTCCTCCATACCCTCAAAGACTCACAAAGCAAAATAGCGAGAACCAATTCAAGAAATTTATTGATAGGATGAAGATTTTGTCTATAAATGCGTCGTTTTGTTGAAGTCTTGGAGCAATGACGGGATATGCATAGTTCATGAAGGATTTGGTAACAAAGAATAGATCAACTAATTGTGAAATGATCAAAATGACACATCAAGTGAGTGTTATTGTTCACTTAATGGCTCCGAAATTGGAAGATCCCGGCGCCTTCACAATCTCTTGCATTATTGGGAGTGCCAACTTTGCCAAAGCTTTATGTGATTTGGGGGAAAGTATCAATTCGATGCCCTACTCTGTGTTCAAAATTTTTGGGAATTAGGCAACCAAGACCCACATCTATGAGGCTGAAAATGGTGGGTCGGACTATGAAGAGGCCATTGGGAATTATTGATAATGTGCTAGTTCGAGTTGACAAGTTCATCCTTCTAACGGACTTCGTGATCCTTGATTGTGAGGTTGACTATGAGGTGCCTATTATCTTGGGTAGACCTTTCCTTGCTACGAGAAAGGCTCTAGTTGATGTGGAAGCCGATGAGCTCACCTTCCAGGTGGGTGATGAAAAAGTGATTTTCCATGTTTGCAAATCAATGAGGCAACCAAGTAGCAACAAAGTTTGTTCGTTCGTGGATTTAGTGACCGAAGTAATTGTTGATGACATCAGTGTTGTGATGAATGTTGAGGATACCTTGGAAGTTGTGTTTCTCAATCATGATGATGATGATAAGGAAGGCTTTGTGGAATGTGTCAATGCTTTGCAATGAATGGGGTCATATACTTATGAACCCCAAATATTGTCCTTAGATCTTGAGAACCGGAAGACTCCTCCAACAAAGCCCTCAATCGAGGAGCCTCCCACTTTGAAGTTAAAGCCTTTGCCTTCACATATTAGCCCTTGTTCCACTTTACATGTTATTCTTTCCTTGCTTGACTAACGTGCAGGTAGATTCTACTTTGGCGTTGCTCCAAAAGATGAAGAAAACTATAGGTTGGACATTGGCAGATATTACGGGTATAAGACCCGCCTTTTACATGCATAAGATTATTTTGGAGGAGGATGAAAAACCCTTCGTGGAACAACAAAGAAGATTGAATGAATCAATGCAAGAGGTAGTGAAGAAGGAGATCATCAAATGGTTAGATGTCGGAGTTGTTTAACCCATTTTCGATAGCTCGTTGATCTCTCTGGTGCAATGTGTCCCAAAGAAAGGGGGCATGAATGTGATAACAAATGACAAAAATGAAATTATCCCTACAAGAACTGTCATCGGGTGGAGAGTGTGTGTCGACTATAGGAAGCTCAACAAAGTCACTAGGAAAGATCATTCCCCGCTTCCATTTCTTGATCAAATGTTGGATAGGTTGGCCGGATGTGCTTTTTATTTCTTCCTTAATGGATACTCTGGCTACAATCAGATTCTTATTGCTCCTGAGGACCAAGAGAAGACCACTTTCACTTGTCCCTATGGTACTTTCACATTCTCGTGCATGCCATTTAGGTTATTCAATGCATCGATGAATTTTCAACGGTGTATGATGGTTATCTTCACCGATATGGTGGAGGACTGTCTTGACGTTTTCATGGGTGATTTTTCCATGGTGGGGAATTCTTTTAAAGAGTGCTTGGAAAACTTGGACAAGGTATTGGCAAGATGTGAGGAAACTAACTTGTTTTTGAATTGGGAGAAATGTCATTTCATGGTCGAGGAAGGCATTGTCCTTGGTCACAAGATTTCAAACCATGGTATTAAGGTTAATAAAGCCAAAGTTGAAGTGATATCCGAACTCCCTCCCCTACATCCGTGAAGGGAGTGAGGAGTATTTTGGGTCACACGGGGTTCTATCGCCGATTCATCAAGGATAATTCTAAGGTGGTAAACCTCATGTGGAAACTTTTGGAGAAGGATGCCAAGTTCCATTTCAATGAAGATTGAATGAAGGCATTCGATTTTATCAAGTATAAGTTGACCACTACCGCACCGAATTGGAGCTTACCTTTTGAGCTCATATGTGATGCAAGCGACGTGGTGGTTGGAGCGGTATTGGGGCAACGTATCAACAAGATCCTTCATCTGGTCTGCTATGATAGTAAAACCATGAACGGTGCCCAAGTCAACTACATAGTGATCGAAAAAGAAATCCTTACTATTGTCTATGCTATGGAGAAGTTCCACCCGTACTCGATGGGTACAAAGGTGATTATTCACACTGACAATGTGGTGCTTCGATATTTTATGAGCAAGAAAGATTCTAAGGCAAGATTGATGCGGTGGGTACTTCTGTTACAAGAGTTTGATTTAGATATTCAAGACCAAAAGGGGAGTGAAAACCAAGTGGAGGACCACTTTTCTCAATTGAAGGAGGAAGGGAGGCCACATGATGGCCTTGAGATAAATGATTCATTTCCCGGTGAGCAACTCCTATCCATTTCTATGACTAGGATGCCATGGTTCGCCAACTTAGCCAATTATCTTGTGAGTGGCATTGTACCGAATGAGTTCACTTCAAACCAAAGGAAGAAGCTCAAACGTTATTGCCTTGACTATTATGGGGATGAGCCCTATCTCTTCTGGATTTGTACCAATGGTATGATCCGACGATGTGTACCGGAGGAAGAAAAAATGGGAATTCTTGAGGCTTTCCACTCTTTGCCATATGGTAGTCACCATGGTGGAGTAATAACGACTACAAAGGTGTTAAGTTGCGTATTCTATTGGCCTACTCTTTAAAAGAACGCTAGCGATCTCGTCAAGCGTTGTGATGAATGTCAAAGGGCCGGTGGGATTTCCAAGAAAAATGAGATGCCCCTCACCACCATCTTGGAGATTGACATTTTTGATGTGTTGGGCATTGATTTCATAGGTACGTTCGTGATCTCTTGTGGGAACACTTATATATTGGTAGCTGTGGATTACGTGTCAAAGTGGATTGAATCCGTGGATTTACCCAACAATGAAGCTCAGAGTGCAGTAGCATTTTTGAAAAAGAACATCTTCATAAGGTTTGGTACACCAAGGGGCCATTATTAATGATGGGGTATCACACTTTTGCAACAAATATTTTGATACATTACTCTCAAACTATGGTGTCACTCAAAAAGTTTCGACCTCCTATCATCCTCAAGCAAGTAGACAGGTTGAAGTCTCCAACCAGGAGATCAAGAGCATTTTATAAAAGACCATGAATGCCACCTAGACGGATTGGTCGAAGAAACTTGATGATGCTCTTTGGGCTTATTGGAAAACTTACAAAACACCAATTGGTATGTCTTTGTATCGGTTAGTCTTCAGGAAAGCTTGTCACCTACCGGTGGAACTTGAGCACAAAGCTATGTGGGCATTGAAGAAGCTTAATCTTGAGTCGGATTTCACCGCCAACTTAAGGGTGGAACAATTGAATGAGCTTGATGAGTTTCGATTCCATGCATATTCAAGTTCGTCCTTGTAAAAGGACAAGATGAAGTACTTCGATGACAAGTATATCCGAAATAAAGAATTCAAAGAAGGCGATCTTGTGCTATTGTTTAATTCTCGGTTGTGGATGTTTCCGCGAAAGTTGAAATCCAAGTGGAGTGGCACATTTGAATTTGTGCATGTAACACCCTTTGGTACACTAGACTTGAAGAACAAAAATGATGAAGTGTTTAGAGTCAATGGTCACCGGGTGAAACATTATCTTGGCAGGGTTAATGATGGCCACGTTGTGGCGTTGCTTCATTTCAAGTGATTGATGGTAACTTGCGTCGTGCCGCAACGTTAAATCAGGCGCTTCTTGAGAGGCAACCCATGTTTCTTTTAAATTTTTTTTCTTCCTTTTAGATAGGTTTTGTATTGAGCTAACTAGTTTTGAAGTGTATGCAGGAATGGGTGTGCATTGTGCAAGAAAAAATGGCTAAGTTTCACAAAAGTGCGGACCGAACAAGAATTATGTGCACCGCACAATCACTCTGCGGCTGCACAATTCTGTGAGCGGTCGCACAATTGGAAGACCAAAAGTGCATGCTCTCTGAAGTTTGGCATGTCAAATGTTATTAACAAATTGCGGCCGCACACAAAATTGTGCACTTCACACAAAATTTGCGGCCACAGTCACTTTTGTGTGGACCGTAACACTTCTTTAAAGGTACAGGAAAAGAACGCGGACCGTACTCAAAATTGTGCAGTCGCACTCAGGTAAGTTCTGGATCAACCTACAAATAGGACCTCCATGTACTATTCACACTTTACACTCTCTGAACTATGAAACCCTAAGCAAGCACATTGCATATCCCATTAGTTCTCAAACTTTAAGCATTTCATCTGTGTAGATTCTTACCTGCATCCTTCATTACTGGTATGTTCTTTATATTTTTCATCTTTTCTTAGTTTTGTTATTTTGTCTACGGTTATTTTCATGCCTGAAAATGTCAATAGTTAGTCATAATCGTGTGGATAGTATCTTAAAATGTTAATTGGGGCATGGCTAAAAAGCTAATCATGTTTAATTGCTCAAATCTTTCTTCTATGAGAAAATTCCATGAAACATAAAGCAGTGCCGCATAATTTTAAATTTTGCGGCCGCACATATTTTTGTGCGGTGCGCAGGTATTAGAGTTAGGGTAAAATTGGTTATTTAAATGTGCGGACTGCACCCATAATTATGCGTTCTGCAGTGAAATTATGCGGTTCACAGCAAAATTGTGCGGTTCGCACTGCTGAACGATCAGAGAACCCAGTAGTCTGAACCTGGGGCTATGCGGCTACACTCAAAATTGTGCGGTCTACATTTTTGGTTGTGCGGCCGCACTATGAAATTGTGTGGCTTGCACTCGGCTGTCTGCGGCCACACTCACTTTTATGCGGTCCACACTGAATCTTCTGATTCTGCTTTATTGCAACTATCAAGCATGCATTTGTATACGCTACGACCTTCAATACTAACTAATTACTATTGCAATGTGTTGCAGACAATCCTTAGATCCTGTGGAAGAGGTGATACATCATGTGACGCCCCAAAACCGAGGGATGAGACCGGCACCTAACAGGATGATTCTGGTTAAGAGGACCTGGATTGCATTTCCTACCTAACGCGTTACCCCGTGTGCACAGTATACAAATTTATACATGACATAGCAAATGGAATCAAGGTATGAAATTACAAACACAACATTTCCATCACGGAACCACAATTTTGAATAATTACAACTACTACCCAGAATATATACAACCCACACAGTATCTGCGGAGCCCCTAAAGATACGGAGAATAGTATATGGATTTACCGGCAACAAGGCCCTGGCTATACCTTAAAGGAACAAAATATACAAAAGAAGATAGCATAGACTACACACGGCCCCGAACGGAAGTGGGGCTCAGCAGAACTGCTGAGGAGATAAGAGGAAGGCACCACTATCGGTGGACTGAGCTACCTGCTATAGAACCACCAACATCCATATAAAATATGTAGCGCCCCCGGCAAAAGGGACGGTAGTACCATGGAATAGTACTAGTATGCATGGACAAACTTTATTGTAAGTAAAATCAAAACAATGCACGGATAAGAGGCAGTCAAAGAAACCAAACAATTATTGCACAGAGATATAGAGAATCACAAATGAGATTTTCACAGTTTCATATTTCAATTGTTCTCCTGTTGCGGCGCGCAACCCGATCCCACCTTACAATAATATTATAACCTTATTTCTTCTGTTGCAGCGTGCAACCCGATTCCACCATACAATCACATTACACCCTTATTACTTCTCAACATTCCACCCTTATTTCTTCTGTTGCAGCGCGCAACCCGATCCCATCGTACAGCCACATTACACCCTTATTACTTCTCAACATTCCACCCTTATTTCTTCTGTTGCAGCGCGCAACCCGATCCCATCGTACAGCCACATTACACCCTTATTACTTCTCAACATTCCACCCTTATTTCTTCTGTTGCAGCGCGCAACCCGATCCCATCGTACAGCCACATTACACCCTTATTACTTCTCAACATTCCACCCTTATTTCTTCTGTTGCAGCGCGCAACCCAATCTCACCGGACATAATTTCAATAGCAACAACAATCAACAATTCAATCACAATGATTTCTATCATCAGGAGTATAAATTCATAACAACCGAACAACCATGTGAAATCAAACGCACTATAATCTCTACCAAGCAGTGAGTCATGTATGGTAAGCCATGACCTTTTAGATTAGTCAAATCAATTCACTTTTCTTTCCCATCATTTACTACACAACCCTTAACACTTGGATACATTAAATAATTGAGTTAATTACCATTTTCATTACTTTAGTATCACTTTCTTTCATATCGATAAGTTCAAACATATAACGAGTCTTGCACATGACAGGGTAAGCACAAAGAGTCACATTTCACAATCTCAAGTAGCACGGTGACATGAAAATAAACTAAGGGATTCAGAGAACATGATACGTCATCTCATCACAATAGGACAATCGATTCAAAAACAACTAAGTCAAAAATTCATACCGAATGCTCGGACCCTAACAAGACAACTCTACAAAGATTAAAGTTAGCCATACATACCTCGAGTCAGAATTTCCCTTTAATATCTATTCTGAAACCACCGGACCTACTAACGCCTTCAATTTAATTTACAAAATGACATGATTAGACTTAGAATTTAGAAATAATGAACTCATTTGGGCATTTTATCAAACTCTATGTGATCCCTTAAATTAACTAAACCCTTTTTCTAGTGAGAATTTCTTTAACTCACTTCCCTTGCTAGGTTATGGTAAGTTAATCACATGCATGCAACGTCTTAACTTTTATCTTCAAGAACAACCTAAATGTGTTCCGTTTTAACTAGAATCCGAGAATTTAAGGTAAATGGTATGAGAATTTTACCTATTATGGTGAAGAAGAAAACGACTACTCGAAGATTTCCAGGCCTGAGTAGAAATGGAGGACCATTTTGGTGGAAGAGATGGCTTTCTCTCACTAAACTCACTCTCCTTCTCTTTTTTTTAGTCAGATAGACGTTAAAATTGAAGAGGTAGGTGTTTTATAAGACTGGGGGCTGGGTAGAAAATTTAGAAATAAGAAGCCCCGAAGTAGGGCATGCGGTCAGGAATGCGATCGGATTCCTGATATGCGGTCCGCATTCTTATCGCATAAATGGCCTTCAGGTGAGCCAAAAAGAAAACAGGTTGCCCAGGTATGCAACCACTATGCGGTCTCCATATCTGATCTGCGATCGCATAGTGGACCGCAGATCCGCACAATTCTGGAAAATTTTATCTTTTAAGTCCCGGGGTACTTTTTACTTCGAAAAGGCCCGTTTTTAAGAATTTCTACAGTATAACAACATGGGAACCTATTTGAGCATATTATTTAGTTAAGAAATTTTATGGGTCTTTACATCCTCCCCCACTTCGAATCGTTCGTCCTCGAATGTGGATCGGTAATCACTAGGCTATGAAAACACGACTTGCCATCCCCCAATTCTCACTAACTCTGATATTTTCTCAAAATTTCGCCAGAGTTTCCTTTGTAATTAGGCCTATCTACCTGCCAGAGAGCCCTCGAAACACATTTCTAATCTATTCCACATAGTTTCAGTAACTTCATCAACTTACACATAATTCGGTTATCTTAACAAGTTGTATACATTCAATTACTTCAACAAGCTACACATAGTTCGGTTAACACCACAAATTTGCACATAATTCAACTATTACAACGAGTTGCACATAATTCAGTTGTTTCAAGCATTTGCACCTGATCCAACTATTCACAACATCTACAAATGTGGCACAAAGTTGACAAATTTACAATAGCAGGATAATTAGGAGAGTGGGGTGTTCTTGCACAAAATTTGACACAAATGTGTGATTGCTTAGAGATGGAAACTTTCAAGACCACTACTGAACTTATTCAAACAAATGGGGATATTTCTCTTTCATTTCATTTTCCGCTTCCCACGTGGCTTCTTCGACTTGTTGACTCCCCCATAACACTCTGACCAAAGAAATATCTTTGTTTCTCAACCTACGAACTTGACTATCAAGAATAGCAACCAGAACCTCTTCATATGACAACTCTCCATTAATTTCAATGGCCTCAACCGGCACAATGGTAGATGGATCTCCAATTACCTTCTTCAGCATTGACACATGAACACCGGGTGCACTAATGACATCTCAGGGGTCAATTCCAGCCTATACGCCACCTGTCCTATCCTTTGAGCAATCCTATATGGTCTGACATACCTTGGGATCAATTTTCCTTTCTTCCCAAACCGCATCACTCCCTTCATGGTAGACACCTTCAAGAATACCCAATCATCTACTTGAAACTTCAAATCTCTTCGACGAACGTCCGCATAGGATTTCTGATGACTTTGAGCAGTCTTCATCCTCTCCAGAATGACTCTAACTTTTTTCATAGCTTGTCGCACAAGATCCAGTCCTACCAGTTCCGCCTCTCCAACCTCAAACCATCCAATCGGTGACTTGCACCTCCTTCCAAATAATACGTCAAATGGGGCAATTTGAATACTAGCATGGAAACTGTTGCTGCAAGCAAAATCTATAAGCGTCTGAATAGTCCGCTCTACTTGCCCATCAGTCTGCGGGTGGAATGTTGTGCTGAGATTTACTTGCATACCCAACCCTTGCTGAAATTTCTTCCAAAAGTTAGTTGTGAACTGGGCCCCTCGATTCGACATAATAGATACTGGAGTGCCATGGAGCCTGACTATTTCCTAGATATACAACTGAGTGTACTTTTCTGCAGTATCGGTGGACTTGACTGGAAGGAAATGCGCCGACTTCGTGAGCCGATCCACTCTCACCCAAACTGAGTCGAACCTACGCGGAGTGTGGGGTAACCCCACCACAAAATCCATATTGATAATCTCCCATTTCCACGTTGGTATTTCCATAAGCTGCGTCAACCCGCCGGGCCTCGGATGCTTGGCCTTCACTTGCTGACAATTTGGACACCTAGACACAAAGTCCGCCACACCCTTCTTCATACAATTGCACCAATAAATATCTTTGTGATCGTGATACACTTTCGTAGAACCTGGGTGTACGGAATACCTGGAATTGTAAGCCTCCGCCATTACCCTTTCCCGAAGATTATCCACATCCGGAACACATAACCTCTCTTGGCACTACAAAACACCATCATCATTTTCGAGTGAAAATGTTGTAGTCTTATGATTCAGAATTGCTTCAACTGCGCCGAAGCTGGATCCCTGAATTGCTTTCCCTTGACTTCCGCTACAAGTGATCACTCCGCTCCATTACGCACCGCGACATTCCCTTCGTTTGAGGCCGAAAGACAGATCCCCAAACTTGTTAACTGATAAACCTCAAGATCCAAAGGTCTCTGACCTGCTTCCAAATGAGCCAAGCTACCCATGGATTTCCGACTAAGAGCGTCGGCTACCACATTCGCCTTTCCCGGATGGTACAAAATATCCATATCATAATCCTTGAGCAATTCTAACCACCTCCGCTGCCTTAAGTTCAACTCCTTTTATTTGAATAAATACTAAAGACTCTTGTGGTCTGTGACCACGTCCACATGGACCCCATAAAGATAATGCCGCTAGATCTTCAATGCAAACACAACCACCGCGAGCTCCAAATCATGTGTCGGGTAATTCTTCTTGTGATTCTTGAGCTGCGTAGAAGCATACGTTATTAACTTACCACATTGCATCAATACACACCCCAAACCAACCCTTGAAGCATCACAATACACCACAAACCCTTCTGAACCTTCTGGCAAGGTCAACACTGGCACCGAAGTCAATCTTGATTTAAATTCTTGAAAACTCTTCTCACAAGCATCGGACCACTGAAACTTAACCGCTTTCTGCGTCACCTTAGTCAATGGGGAGGCGAGAGTAGAGAGTCCCTCCACGAACCTCCGATAATATCCAGCTAAACCCAAGAAACTGGGATCTCCGTCGGGGTCGTTGGCCTAGAACAATCCTTCACTGCTGCAATCTTTTCGGGATCAACCTAAATCCCTTCCCTGGAAACAACATGGCCCAAAAAGGTGACTGATTCTATCCAAAACTCATATTTTGATAACTTTGCATACAACTGGTGCTGATGAAGAGTCTGCAGAACTGCCCTGAGGTGATTAGCATGATCTTCCTGACTCCACAAATAAAAAAGGATATCGTTGATGAAGACTATCACGAAAGAGTCAAGAAACAGTTTGAAAACCCGATTCATAAGATCCATAAAAGTTGTTGGGGCATTGGTTAGCCCAAAAGACATCACCAAGAAGTCGAAGTGCCCATAATGAGTCCTGAAGGTGGTCTTTTGAATATCCTGCTCCCTTGATCTTCAACTGGTGATACCCAGACCGTAAATCAATTATTGAGAAGAACCTAGCACCTTGCAACTGGTCGAACAAATCATCTATCTGAGGCAATGGGTATTTATTTTTATGGTGATTTCGTTGAGCTTCCGATAATCAATACACATCCGAACCGATCCATCTTTCTATCTGACAAAAAGAACCGGTGTGCCCCAAGGCAACACACTTGGCCTAATGAAACCCTTTTCTAATAAAACTTTATATTGCTCCTTTAACTCTCTCAATTATGTCGGCGCCATTCTATAGGGTGGAATAGATATTGGTCGCGTATCTGGCAATACATCAATCCCGAAATCGATCTCTCTATCTGGTGGAATCCCAGGAAGCTTATCCGGAAATACTTCAAGAAATTCATTCACAACGGGCACGGATTCGGGAGCAGCCACCTCTGAAGTGGAGTCCGCAACCCGGACCAAATGATAGACGCACCCCTTCCTGATCATCTTTGAGGCCTTAAGGTAGGAAATAAACCTACCTCTTGGCACAATATTATTCCCCTCCCACTCGATAACAGGTTCATTAGGAAACTCAAGCCTCATAATTGTTTTTCGGCAGTTGATTTTAGCAAAGCACGAATAGAGCCAATCTATCCCCATAATTACAACAAAATCTACCATTCGCAACTCAACAAGATCGGCCGTGGTATCCCGACAACGCACCGTGGCAAAACAATTCCTATCGACTCGTACGGCCATAATAGAATCACCAACCGGAGTCGACACAGAGAATGGATTGTGAAGCTGTTCTGATTCTATCCCAAAACTTGAAACGATATATGGAGTAACATATGACAAAGAGGATCCGATATCAATAAGAGCATAAACATCATGTTATTGAATAGTCAGAGTACATATGAAAACATCTGGGGAAGCCTCCGCACTCTAGCGACCACTCAAAGTATAGAACCGACTGGGTCCCCCTTGACCCCGTTCTCCACCCCTAGCTGCATCGCGCCCTGTTAAAGCTGGAGGGCCGTAGGATGGAGGGCGTGCTGAAGATGTAGGGGCTGAAGAACTGGATGGCTGAGCAGCCCCTACCCGTGCCCTGACTGGGTGCACGGCAGTCTCGCAGAACATGGCCTCTCACTCCGTATCTATAGCATACCGGTATGTCCAAGTAACAGGGGTCAGAATGACACCTCCCACACTTAGGTCATGGGGACCTCTGCTACTGCCAGAACCTCCTACCTGAACGATCCGACTGATGGAACCTCCTGCTATCTGAACCTAGTTCACAATGACCTCCCTGCTAGTAATTGTGCCCTGATGGCGGTGCACTGGCTGAGAACTGAGCATAGGACTGAGTTGGCCTTGATGACCCTCTCTCAAGGGCTGGTCTACCACCTCCAACTAAAATGCCAGGGTTGCCTACTGACCGGGCCCTACTACTACTCTCTCTCCATCCGTATCTTCAATTTTCTAGCCTCTGTAGCTGGGCGAATCCCACAATCTTTCCATAGTTCATATCTGAGTGCAAAGCAGCTGTAGCAGCCTCATTGATAACCAAGGACGTGAAAAAACTGACGAACCCTAGCCTCAATAGTAGACACCATATGAACAACATAGTTGGACAAGTGCACAAACTCCATATGATACTCCCACACGCTCTTGTTTCCCTGCTTGAGGACCTCAAACTCTGTAGCACGGGCTGCCATAATCTCGGCAGGCAAGAAATGATCCATAAAGGCATCTACAAAATCATCCCACTTCGTCGGGGGGCTCCCCTCTCCAAGGGAACTCTCCTACATTTCGAACCACGAATATCCCGCTCCCTTCAGACGATAGGAAGCCAACTCAACCCCCTTTATCTCAGTATCCCTCATAACCCGGAGGGTCTTCTACATCTCATCAATGAACTCCTGAGGATCAGCCTCTGGGTCAATGCCTGTGAACTCTGGAGGGGCTAACCATAGAAACTGGTTGACTCTGGAACCTAAAGAATACCCTTGCTCGCTAGAGAACGCAGGGGAAATATTTGATCTTTGGGCCTGGGAGGCCACTAGCTGAGTCAACATCTGGATAGCTCCCTTGAGGTCCCCATCAAAAATATTGGGACCAAAAGCTGGAGCTGGAGGTAGGTCAGGAATATCAGCGGGAGGGATTTCAGCACCCTCCGCTGGAGCAGGAATAGGAATAGCCTGGCCTGGAGTGGAGGAGTCAGGATGATTTATGGCTGGGGAATCATTCACACCTGCACCACTAGCTGGATAATTTATGACCAATCCAGGGGTGGCATTGGCCTCTAGGCTGAGTCAAGTTCTCTTCTTGGGTGCCATTTACTGAAAATTGGAACAACGCATGACTTAGAGATAGAAAACCTCACCTTTCACCACATCACACGATATAGAGTAGCAATAAAAGGGTACTTTCCTAAATGTCCATGCAGCCCCCTAATTATAGATGTGGTCGACAACACACCGATAAGAAAGGCTCTACTAGACACGGCTCCGAGACACCCTAGGAAACTTTTAAAATCTGATGCTCTAATACCAAGTTTGTCATGCCCCAAAATCGAGGGACGAGACCGGCACCTAACCGAATGATTCCGGTCAAGAAGACCTGGATTGCTTTTTCTACCCAAAGCGTTACCCCGTGTGCACACTATACAAATTTATAAATGACATAGCAAATGGAATCAAGGTATGAAATTACAACATAATTTCCATTTATCCTCTTTTAAAGCTTCAATCATTTGATAATCCCAAAATTATACAAACACAACATTTCTATCACGGAACCACGATTTCGAATAATTACAACTACTACCCAGAATATATACAACCCACACAGTGTCTGCGGAGCCTCTAAAGGTACGGAGAAGAGTATATGGATTTTCCGGCAACAAGGCCCCAGCTATACCTTAAAGGTACGGAGAAGAGTATATGGATTTTCCGGCAACAAGGCCCCAGCTATACCTTAAAGGAACAAAATATACAAAAGAAGAAAGCATAGACTACACACGGCCCCGAAAGGATGTGGGGCTCACCAGAACTGCTGAGGAGATGAGAGGAAGGCACAACTATCAGCGGACTGAGCTACCTGCAATAGAACCACCTACATCCATATAAAAGATGTAGCGCCCCTGGCAAAAGGTATGTTAGTACCATGGAATAGTACTATTATGTATGGACAAACTTTACTCTAAGTAAAATCAAAACAGTGCATGGATAGGAGGCAGTCAAAGAAACCAAACAATTATTGAACAGAGATACCGAGAATCACAAATGAGGTTTTCATAGTTTCATATTTCAATTGTTCCCGTGTTGTGGCGCGCAACCCGATCCCACCTTACAATCATATTCCACCCTTATTTCTTCTGTTTCGGTGTGCAACCCGATCCCACCGTACAATCACATTACACCCTTCTTACTTCTCAACATTCCACCCTTATTTCTTTTGTTGCGGCGCGCAACCCGATCCCATTGGACATTATTTCAATAGCAACAACAATCAACAATTTAATCACAAGGATTTCTATCATCAAGATTATAAATTCATAACAACCGAACAACCATGTGAAAGCAAAGGCACTATAATCTCTACCAAGCAGTGAGTCATGTATGGTACGCCATGACCATTTTGATCAGTCAAATCAATTCACTTTTCTTTCCCATCATTTTCTACACAACCCTTAACACTTGGATACATTCAATAATTGAGTTCATTACCATTTTAATTCATTTAGTATCACTTCTTTCATATCGATAAGTTCAAACATATAATGAGTCTAGCACATGACAGGGTAAGCACAAAGAATCACATTTCACAATCTCAAGTAGCACGGTGACATGAAAATCAACTAAGGCATTTAGAGAACACGATTCGTCATCTCATCACAATAGGACAATCGATTCCAACACAACCAAGCCAGAAATTCATACTGAATGCTCGGACCCTAACAAGGTGACTCTATAAAGATTAAAGTTAGTCATACATACCTCGAGTCAAAATTTCGCTTTAATACCTATTCTCAAACCACCGGACCTGCTAACGCCTTCAATCTAATTTACGAAATGTCATGATTAGACTTAGAATTTAAAAATCATGAACTGGGCATTTTATCAAACTCTATGTGATCCCTTAGATTAACTAAACTCTTTTTCTAGTGAGAATTTCTCTAACATACTTCCCTTGCTATGTTATGGTAAGTTAATCACATGCATGCAAGGTCTTAACTTTTATCTTTAAGAACCACCTAGTTGTGTTTGTTTTAACTAGAATCCAAGAATTTAAGGAAAATGGGGTGAGAATTTTACCTCTTATGGTGAAGAAGACAACGACTGCTCGAAGATTTCCAGGCCTGAGTAGAAATGGAGGACCAATTTTGTGGAGGAGATGGCTTTCTCTCACTAAAATCACTCTCCCTTCTTTCAATTTTAGTCAGATAGACGTTAAAATGAAAGGGGTAGGTGTTTTATAAGACTGGTGGTCGGGAAGAAAATTTAGAAATTAGAAGCCCCGAAGTAGGGAATGCGGTCAGGAATGCGATCACATTCCTGATATGCGATCCGCATTCCTGTCGCATAAATAAACTTCAACTGAGCCAAAAATAAAATAAGCTGCCAGGTATGCGACCACTATGCGGTCCGCATACCTGATCTGTGATTGCATAGTGGACCGCAGATCCGCACAATTCTGGAAAATTTTATCTTTTAAGTCTCGGGGTACTTTTTACTTCGAAAAGGTCTTCTTTTAAGAATTT
Source organism: Nicotiana knightiana (assembly GCA_005239525.1). Lineage (NCBI taxonomy): Eukaryota > Viridiplantae > Streptophyta > Magnoliopsida > Solanales > Solanaceae > Nicotiana > Nicotiana knightiana. The sequence continues at coordinate 101,746 of ML416955.1, read as the reverse complement.
CTATAGTTATAACAACATGAGGACCTACTCGGGCATCTTATTTAGTTAAGAAATTTTACGGGTCTTTACACATCAAAAGGGAGGGGTGAGCCCTCCCGGGGCCGAAGTCGGGGCAAGAGTAACCTACCACTTGCTATTCAGAGAGCCATAAGCAAGAAAGAAACCGCCAACAGAGTTCCCAAACCCTTCGATACCAAAGAATATGCCCCGTCTATGGAAGCTTCAGAGAGAAAATCTCTACAAGCACAGCCGGATGCCCAATCAAAGCAAGTTCAAAAGGGATACCAACTCCATGACGAATCCTCCACCTCAGCTAGTTCTTCAGAGGGTTCAGATGCTGGTAGCCAGGGATCAAATCCATCCTCTACAGAGTCTCCTCCCGCATCAATCAATGTAGATGATGATGATGATGTCCCGGATGATGGGAGAGGAGGTGACACTTGAGTGGGCGGCCTTGAGAGGTCAAGGATAAGAGAGATGTGGGAAGACAAATTTTTTAAATTGACTGCCTTCAACAGGTTCAGAGAGTGGTGGCACCAGAGATCTCTTACAGTTGAGCGACAGTTCTTGATGAAGGATTTGGACATTCACAATCCAAATGTCTTTAGATAGTTCCGAGAGCGAAAGAGATGGAAATGATTCCCCCAAAGTGTCATCGACGCAAATGAGCACTTGGATAAATAAATTTATGTCAATGTGGCTATCATAAAGAAGGGTACCAAGATAAAAAAAAAGGTGCGAAATCTGAATATTCGATTCGAGTCCTGTGTTTTGAACTCATATGTGGGATTTGAAGAAGTGGAGGCAATCCAATACATGTAAAAGCTTACTTTGGATGATGCAGCTCGCCCGTGGTTAGCAGAGATTTTTGTTGTTCGAGGACCACCACCTCCATAGCTCACAGTAGGGGTCCCCATAATCCGGGCCACCCTAATTTGAAGCTAAAAGGTGGCAGACATTCGTATGCAGTCGTATTGATCCGTGCTTAAATGAGAACAAGCTCCCACTTCCCTGACCAATCCTGGTGGCTTTGATTATGGATGGATATCTTATCAATGTTGGTGCCATCATGTCCACCAATATCACATTAGTTGTCCAGAAAGATGAGAGATCATACCCATACCCGAACTTCCTCACAGAGAATTTCAATGATCAATAGGTGTAGCTGAGGCAGTATGACACCAAAGTAAGGGCCAAGAAGCCTTTCTCATGGTACCACCTACAGGGTGCTAACAACCCGAAGTTCAAGGGTAAGGCGAGTACCTCCACTGGACAGTCTGAGGAGCCAACGGTAGTAGTTACTGATTCAGCTGCTGAGCCTTCCACATATGCCATGCCTTCTACAGTAGACATGCCACCACCTTCTTCTTCTAGACCATCAGCTCCATTATCAATGCCAGCTTCATCCACTTATCCATTGACTGCACTACGAGTCTCTCATACATTGGCGAGTCTCAACAACTGGATCATGCAGCTACTTCAAAGCTGTCTGACATATCCAGTGTTGTTGCAGCACAGTCCTCTGCCCCAACAGCACCACAGGTACCTCCGTCAATGGAGGGAACATTGAAGAAGATTCTGGACATCCAGAAGACCACTATGGAGACTTTTGTGGCGCATGGGGAGGTCATTGAGAAGTTGAGAAAGAAAGCAAAGAAAATGGGGAAGTCTCAGGCGTCAAAGAAGTCAGTGAAGAGGTTGAGAAAAGAGATTGCCAAGATTGCATCTGCCAGAGATCTACCATTGGACCTGCTTACGAAGCCAGCAGCACCAGCAGTACCCGAGGCATCAGAGATAGCAGCCGACCAGTCTGAGGAGCCAGATTCTATTGCCCACACCGCTGAGGAGATGATCCGGATGCTCAGCAACCCTGTTGTCCCTCAGCCAGGTGATGATGAGATACAGCTATAGGAGACCGAGGGTGCTGTGGATGCCATGTAGACTGAAACTACTTAGGGAGTTCTCTTAACTCTCTACCCTTCCCTGTTCTTATTTTTGTTAAGAATTGGAGACAATTCTTATTTTCATTCGAGGGGTGGTCTATTTGATTGATTGACATTGATATTGGCCTGTAATAACTCTTATACTAATTTTCTTTTATCTTTATTTTCTCTTTGGTATGTATATATTCTTCTCTTTCGTTTGATGTATATATTTAGTTTCCCTTATGTATATATTCATTTTACTTTTGTTTGTATATTCATTTATCTTACTTTCCGTAGTTTATTTCATAGCATCTTTAGTTTGTCTTTCTTAGTAGTATAACTTCTTATTACTTTAGTATTTTATTTTGGATTTGTTATCTTCTTTTTACATTTGAGTGATCAATAAGCCTTTGGTTTTCTTAATGCCGCGGTTCTTTCCAAAGGTGGAATTTGTGTGAACCGGGTGGCTCTTCCCAATGATGGACGGAATGTCTACCTTCTTAAGGGATTGAGTCTGTTTTCTTTTCTTGTTTAGTAAAAAATAGTAGTAATGAATAAAAGGGTCTCAAGCATGTTTCACTTGGTACCAACACATTTACCTAACACCTTATGGTCAAAAATAAGTTTTTGGAAATAAATAGCTCTAGTTAGTGACCTTGTGAATCGTGTGTTGACTTAGGCAATCATCAGGTGGTTTAGTTGAACCATTAGCCATATGCAATATTGAATGTGGTTTTTGTGGGCCCTCGACTCCTTTCTATTTAAAAATCCGGTTGTGTAAGAGGTGAGGTATTTTGTTACAAGTCCAAGTACCCTTGTGAATGGTCTAGAACTTACCCCGAATGTGCTTCTAGGAAACATTCTAAGTTAGCTTGGCTTGAGAAGTGATTGTAGGCCCTCATTGGCCCGTTTTGAAACCTTCCATGACCCACCAATGATATCATCCTTAGTAAACCCTTTTGATTCTAAAGCCTTTCTATTCAATAAGCATATTACAAGCCTTTAACCGTTTTGTAGTGACTCACTCTTGGCACCTGACTTTTCTTTAGCACTCGTGTGATTCAGGAAAAAAACATAAGTTTGGGAGATATACGAGGAGTTTAAAGATGGTTTCAAGGCACAAAAAGACAACATAAATGAAGAAGAGGAAAAGGCAAAGAAAAAGAAAGGAAGAACAAACAAAAACACAAAAAGAAAGTGAATAATGTGAAAGGATTGAAAAGATGCAAAAGAAATAAAAAGTGCAGAGCATGGAGAAAGAAAAGAAGGAGTGAATAACATGACAAAGAAAGAGTGATGTCAAGTCTCTCTAATCCCCCTAAGGGAAAAGAAAATGACTCAATGAGTTGGCAAAGTATAAGCCAATAAGAGAATATGAAGTGTTAAAGGAAAGATGAACTGATTCTCATCTGATATTACCCTCCTTAATCCAAAAGCCTTCATTACATGCCGAAAAAATCCTTATGTGATTTCAAGACGAGTTACATTAGTGGTGATCTATATGAGGGGCAAGCATATGGTACTTAGAGCCGAGCTTGTGACATTCTTTTGAGAGTGATGAGCGAGTCTTCCTCGAGTCAGTGTTTGAATTCTTCATTCCTAATGAGCTCTCGGAAAATATAGGAGGAGATGTTTGGGATCCACAACGACTTGCATGAAAGTGCGAGCTTCCTTGATGAATAAAGTCAACCCTTGATTCTCAAGTGTCATATTAGAGCTATTTGTGCTTCAACATTCAAATCATAGGCTAGTTAATGATTCATGAGTATGTGGGTAATTGTTGGTCCCAATTGATTTGTGTTCAACTCAACTTAGGCCGACTGAAATAAAAAAAAATTCTAGTGGAGGTGGAAATTGCCTTAATTTCTTGAGGACAAGCAAAAGATTGATTTTGGGGGAGTTGATAAGTAGGGATTTTGACCGCTTATTTGCTCTCTTTTACTTTCATTTTAGACCAAAATTGCTTAAAGGTACTGCCGAAAACTAATAAAATATGCTTGCTTGCAGGAATGATAGAACATAAGCTAAAGAGATGAAAATCAACTCAAGAAGGAGTAATTTTGGATAAGGACAGAAACAAGGCTAAAAGGGTAATGTTCGGACCGCACAATATTAAGTGCGGATTCAGATCGTGAAGAATACCACTAACAAGAAATGACATGCAAAGTGCGAACCGCATAATTATGGTGCGCCGCAGAAGAAAAAGATCAGAGAGATGTGATTTTAAGTTCAAGAAGAAATGTAGACCGCGCCATTATTGTGCGGCCGCATAATCAAGAGCGTGGCCACAGTCATTTTTATGCGGTCCGAAGAAGTCTCACACAGCTAAAGCCCAAGACCAAGGAGTGGATAACACACTATAAGTGTGAGACCGCATAAGTGACACCTTCAATTATGACTTTTCATCATTATTTTTCTTTTTTTTTCTATGTTTGACGGTTTTCCTCAAGTATAAATACCTATTTTATTTTCTTTGCTTCCACGAAACACTTTATAACCTTGTCTTTTGTAAAGAACTTTTTTCTTGTGTTTGTAAACATGTCTTCTTCAAATCACCCTCGGAGAGTAATAGATATTGAAAATTTAACACCATTTTATACTCCGACTAGGAGTCGGAGGGGAGCTAGACTTAGGAGTCTAGGATACACTCCTTCGAGAGGCTCTTCTTCTTCTCAGATAGTTTCTCCTCCTTCTGCTAGGTCTGTAGTTTCTCCGAGGTTTAGGGCTTCTCGATCTTTGTCTAGAGGTAGAGGTGAACGCCTTCGTGAACCTAGAGTTGATTAAATTGTTCCTGCTGAGTTTGTCTTTGCTAGAGATAATCAAGTTCTCGTAGACCAATCTTCTTCCCTTGAGAGTGTCGAAAGGTATCCAACCCTTATTACTAAGGGTCAGATTTCCTTTGTTCGTAGGGAGTGTTTTGGAGGCCTGATTTCCCTGTCTACATTCCGAATAGTAATCAAATAATAACGTCTTACAACACATAATACTCTTTTGTTTATACATACCCTTCTACTGTAGGCTTTAGACCTCCCATTGATCCAGTCATAATTGAATTATGACGTTTCTTCAATATCTGCTTAGGACAAGTTAGTCTGCTTGTGTGGTGAGTTGTCGCATGTCTTAGGAGTTTAGCTTCTTTAGCCTCGGTTCCTTTCACTTTCAACCATCTTATTCATCTCTACTCTCCTACCTTGTTTGTCAAGGGGTTTTTACTCTGACTGCTAGGAGAAAAAGAGTGCTAGTAACCCCTGGAGATGATAAGGATAGGGGTTGGTACCTCCGGTAAGTTGTTGTACCCACTGTTGGTTTAGTGGGTGAAGAAAATCTTCCCTTCTCTGAGAAGTGGAATCATGCACGTGAGTATGCTTTAGCTCACATCTATTTAATTTTCCTCGTTCTGACTTGAGATTTTTTACTAACACCGTATTTGTTTCTTCTTCTCTCAGCAATCATGGTTACTGTTGAGAATGTCTCCGTATCCGTGATTGGGTAGAAAATTTTTTGCTTGTTCCTCCTTTAGAAGAAAGATCTTGGAAGTACTTCACTGGGAAGTACGGTTGGCATGTAAAGACCCACGGTAAGTGAAGCTTTTGTTCTTGCTTCTTTCCTTACTCGAGCCTCTTCATTCTTTGTCGCTTAACTTTTTTCCCTTTTGATAGGGTTCTCTACTCGTGGGGTGTCTGCATCATCTATCCCGATGACGTCTTTCGCCCAGGCTCAAGAGATTATTGTTGGTTCGTCTTCCTCGAAGATGAAGATTGGTGAGTCATGTTCCGTAGAAGAAGAAGAAGAGGAGGGTGCTTTGGTGCGCAGGCCACAGAGAAGGCGGGTGGTTTAGGACGATGAGTCTACACCCATGACTTTGCCTTCCGTGTATGTGGTTGAGCCCTCTACCTTCGAAGATGTTTCACATTCCCCCGTTCATACGTCTATAGATTACTTGTTCCATGAAGGTTTTGACCTTGCTCGTTATGATGTCCTTTTGGCTGCTATTTTTCCTGCTTCTTTAAGAGAAGCTGTCTCATCTGCTCCTTTGGCTATTACGGCTTCTGATGTTGCTTTTCATGTGGCTTCCTCAACTCTTCAATCCTCTGTGCCTCTGATTTTCCCGTGGCTTCTCCAGTTCCTCACCCTCCGTGCCTATTGTTGCTTCATCTGTGCCTGCTTCCATGCCTTCCGTTAGGGAAGTAGGGTCTTCCAGCAGAGAGATGCGGTAGGTGATAATAGAGGTTCCAATTGAGGAGAATCTTTTCAAGAAAACGGGTGAGCCTGAAGTGTGGCTCAAGCCTTTGATAGGTCCCACTGAGAAAACCAAGCTAGCCAGCCATAGTGCTCTTACATGGGCCAATGAAGTTGTGCATACCTCTTTGAAGGTATGGTGCAGGTTATCCTCTTTCATTTTCGTATGTGAAATTTATCATATCTAATTGGTTTATTTCTTGCTGATTAATCTTATAGGCATGGAGCTCATGAAGAGGATCTCAATACGGATTAGGAGACAAAAGAGTTGCAGGCCAATGCTGATAATTGGAAAGAACAATATGATAGCCTAAGGATTGAAATGGATGCCTTGGAAGAGGAAAGGAGTACCTTGAAGCGGCAGATGAGGCTCATGGCGGCAGAACTGGCGGTAGAGAAGGCTTCTTCCAGTTAGGCTGATAAAGACAAGAGTGTTCTGGAGTCCTCATTTGTTGACCAGCTGTCCCGCGCCTCGGAAAAATACTCAGGCGAGCTCGTGAAATCACTCACTCGTACTCAAGAGGACCTTTGTAATGCTTTAGATAAAGTTCAAACTCTGGAGGAGTCGATTGTGCCGTTAAGGGCCGCCCATGAAGCTGTTGAAGCGGAAAATGACGGACTGAGAGCTGAGCTTCAACTATGGGCAAGGGATTATGAAGATCTTGAAGAGGTGGTTGTTGTTGATGTGGTCTGGGCGTATATGAATTCTCTCCTTGACACATTGACAGAAATGAGTCAAGAGGGTTTCGACCTTAGTGCTGAAATAGTTAAAACTAAGGAAGCCATGGAGAAGGCTCAACAAGGTCATAACCTCTCTTCACCTGATGGTGAGACTCCTGCTTCTCGTGTCTCTTCATCCCCAGTTTCTCCCGCTCCTTTTTCCAGTGAAGTTAACCCCCCTCCTAAAGAAATTTAAGAAGTTGGTTCACCCTCTTTTTTTTATCTTTGTCTCAATTGGTGGTTAGCCCCAGTCCCATCGGGGGTTAATTTGGATCTCTTTAAAGTACCCAAATGACAACTTAGGGGCACCTCAATGCATAACTATACGGCTAAGTATAAGTTAATACTTAGTTTTTACTTAGCCGTTTTAATATATTAATGCTAGTATGACTTTTGTTGTGTTTCTGTTTCAATCTTTAAGTCTTTTGCATGCTTCATTTTTCAAGGTTTTAGCCTTACCTCTGAGTTTTTCATATAGAATGCTTTAGATTGCTCGTACCTTTTTGTAATAGGCACAGTGTCATATTAAATGTGTGCCTTTTTGTAGTAGGCATAATTTATGAAAGTGGGCCCATTTTTTATCGACAATTAATGAAGAAGACGTCTCAACTTCATAAAGGTTTAATAATGCAATAGAGTGATAGGAATTTTTCACATATTTAAGAATGTTTCTAAGGACAGTTTTTTTTTTTTTTAAACTTTCACAACTTTTTACATGTGTTTGATTATCGTCTAAAACTCATGTTGCAACTGTTTTCTTTTAACAGATTTGATATACACTTGTATTTCGTATGTAACAGTTTTTCGAGTAATTACAAGGGAGCAACTATTTTTCATTAATAACAGATATTATAAGAATTGGGGTTTTTACCCGCAACTATTTCTGTTGGAAGCAGTTTTCTAATAAGTACGAGGGAAATGTTTTCTTATTCGTAACTATTTTATTTTATAACAGTTTTTTGAACAAATACAAGGATTTTGATCTTTCATCCATAACTGTTTTATTTGATAACAGTTTTCTATATGAGTACAAAGATTTCGTAACTGTTTTTAATCATAACAGTTTTTGAGTGAGTACACTGATGATGATCTTTTACCCCTAATTGTTTTTGTTACAAAAATTTTGAATTAGTATAAAGATGTACATTTCTTCCTCGTGACTAATATTATTCCTTTCAACCTGAACATGTTCGAAGGCTTTTCCATTTTGTGCATTAGGCTTTGTATTTGGATGCCTCTTTTGATCTCTTTCGATTCTGCTCGTATCACTTGTCTCGTTGGGTAGATGGGTCTTCAGGCTCGAGATTTTAACTTTCTAATAGTCTTCTTTGCTTCGTCTTAGCCTTCCATACTGTATAGTTCCCAAAGTGTTTGAGCTTTGAAGAATGAAATCTCGAGCACTTGATTATTCCTTCCCTATGGTCCTTTTCCTGAAAAGTAAAAGCATTACGGACTCGAAGGTATATAGTTTTTTAGATGATGGCTGCTTAGACCTTTTAAAACGTCCATCAGAAAGTGTAACCCTGGACCGGGAATTGTGTTATTTCCTCACGTCTTTGCAGGTCTAATATCATCATCTGGTGATAGGTTAAATTTATGCCTATCATCTAAAAAAGTTAGTAAAATTTTTAAATGTTCAAAATAAAATCGAACGTGTGATACCTGACCGGGGGTATTTCTTTTCCTTAGAATTAATACTTCTTTAGGTGGATGGCGTTCCATCTTGTTGGTAGAACTCTTCCGTCCATAGCTTCCAACTAATAGGCGCCCTTCCCAACTATGCCTCGGATTTTGTAAGGTCCTTCCTAGTTTGGATTTAGCTTTCCTGTGCCTGCTTCTTTCGTTGATTGAAAGACTTTTTCGAGGATGAAGTCCCAAATCTTGAAGTACCAGAGATGAGATTTACGCTTGTAATAACGCTCTATGATTTTTTTGAGCTGCCATCCGTATCAGTGTTGCTTCTCTCCGTGGTTCGAGTAGGTCCAGATTGGTTCTTAATTTGTCTTCGTTTGCTTCCTCCATGGCTGTTGTGAACCTTATGCTTGGTTCGCCAATATCCATAGGTATTAAAGCTTATGAGCCATAGACAAGTGGGAATGGAGTTTCTCCCGTGGCTATTTTTGAAGTTGTTATGTATGCCCATAGTACTGTTGGTAACTCATCAGGCCAGTTTCATTTGGCTTTATCCAGCCGCTTTTCTAGATTGTTGATGATGACCTTATTCGTTGACTCAGCTTGACCATTAGCCACGGGGTGGTATGGCGTTGAAGTTATCCTCTTGATTTGCCAGCTTTCGAAGAATTCTGTAATTTGTGAGCCTATGAATTGTGGGACATTATCACACACGATCTCCTTTGGTATCCTAAAGCGGCATATTATGTTCCGCCATAAGAAGCTTTTAACTTCCTTTTCTCGCACTTGTTTGAACGCTTCTACCTCTACCCATTTTTTTAAAATAGTCGGTTAGCATGAGCAAGAACTGTACCTGTCCTTTCGCTGTGGGAAGAGGTCCCACTATGTCCATCCCTCATTTCATGAAAGACCATAGGGATACTATTGGATGCAATAATTCCGCTGGTTGATGCACGTTATTGGCAAACCTTTGGCACCTGTCGCATTTGGATACGAAGTTATCGGCTTCTTCTTCCATCTTAGGTCAATAGTATCCAGCTCTGATTAGGGTTTTCACTAAGGATCTCGCCCCTAAGTGATTTCTACAGTGTCCTTTGTGGACTTCTTTCATCACAAATTCCTTTTGGTAGGTCTGAGGCATTTAGCTAGGGGTTCTTCGAACATCTTGTGATAAAGTGAGTTGCGAATAAGGAAGTACCGTGCAGCTTTGTGGCGAACTGCTTGTGCTCCTTTCCTGTCTTCAGGTACGATACCATTCTGCAAAACATTAAGAATTTCGTTTCTCCAGTCCCAGGTTAAGTTGTTGAAAGTTACCTCATTCCTGTCATGGTCGATCATTGAGTGGAATTGTTGGACGACAATTGCATTGTCTTTCTTTGTTACTTCCGTGACTGCTGCGAGGTTAGCTAATGCATCTGCTTCTGCACTTTACTCTCTAGGTATTTGCATTACCTTCCATGTTTTGAATTGTCTCACGAGTTCTCGTTCTTTTTCAAGATACTGTTGCATTCAAGTCTCTCGTGCAATGTAAGTCCCCTGCATCTGATTTACTACCAGTTGGGAGTCGCTGTTGATCACTATTTGCTCAATTGAGAGTTCCCGTGCGAGTTCAAGCCCTGCAATAATAGCTTCGTACTCTGCTTCATTGTTAGTTATAGGATAACACTTGATTGCTTGCCGTGTCTTTTCACCCGTGGGTTATATTAAGACTATGCCTAAGCCGGCACCTTTTATATTTGAGGAGCCATCGGTGAATAGGGTCCATAGGCCCGGATTAGCACCGTTAAAAATTTTTAACTCTCTTTCTACTTTAGGGAAAATGGTGTTACTAAAGTCAGCAACAAAATCGGCTAGTATTTGAGACTTAATTGTAGTCCTAGGCTGATAGATTATTTCATCCTCACTTAATTCTATGGCCCACTTGGCTAATCTTCCTGAAAATTCTTGTTTATGCAGAATACTTCTTAAAGGATATGAAGTCACAACGGTGATTGGGTGACATTTAAAATATGGTCGTAATTTTTCTAGATGCCATTATTAAAGCTAAGGCTAATTTTTCCAGATGTGGGTATCTAGTTTCAGCATCTAGCAAAGTTTTACTTACATAGTAGATAGGTGATTGCTTACCTTTTTATTCTCTTACCAGTACTGCACTTACAGTAATTTCTGAAACAGCCAGGTAGATGTACAATATTTCCCCTTCTTTTAGCTTTGAAAGTAGCGGTGGTTTCGATAGATAAATCTTCAGATTCTTGAGGGCTTGCTGGCATTCTTCAGTCCATTCGAACTGATTCTGCTTTTTGAGAATTGAGAAGAATTTAAAACTTTTTTCGGAAGACATAGAAATAAATCTTCCCAAAGTTGCTATTCTCCCTGTTAATTTTTGAACTTCTTTTTTATTTGTTAAAATATCAGGTATTTCTTATATAACTTTAATTTGAGCGGGGTTTACCTCTATTCCTCTGTTCGATACAAGGAAACCCAAAAATTTATCTGATTGCACTCCAAAAGCGCATTTTTCTGGATTTAGCTTCATATTATACCTGCGTAAAATACCAAAAGTAGTAGAGAGATGCTGGAAATGATCTTCCTCTTGTGTTGATTTTACCAACATATCATCAATATAAACTTCAATCGTCTTTCCAAGATGTTCTTGGAACATTTTAGTCACCAACCCTTGATAGGTGGCTCCAGCATTTTCTAAGCCAAAAGGCATAACTTTATAACAGTAAGTCCCCCTGGTTGTAATGAAGGAAGTTTTTTCCTTATCTGAGGGTTAATCTAATTATAACCAGAATAAGCATCTAAAAAGCTTTATAATTCATGACCTGTAGTGGCATCAATCATTTGATTTATATGTGGTAATGGTAATGAATCTTTGGGGCATTCTTTATTTAAGTTAGTATAATCTACGCATACTCTCCATTTGCCATTCGATTAAGGTACTACCACGGTGTTAGCTAGCCAGTTAGGGTATGTTACCTCTCGTATCGAACCAATCTTCAAGAGTTTTTGTACCTCTCCGTCAATCACTTGGTTCTTGAATGGTCCTTACTTTCTTTTCTTCTGCTTAACAGGTACGAAGGATGGGTTTTCATTTAGTTTATGAGTTATCACTTCTAGTGGGATGCCTGTCATATCTGAGTGGGACCACGCAAAGCAGTCTACGTTAGCCTTTGAATAATCAATTAACTTACCTCTTCGACCGAGGCCCAGCCTCGTGCCTATATACACTTTATGTTCAGTCTTTTGTTCAGACAATGGAAAAGCTTCGAGCTCTTCCGTAGTTGCTTTGATGTGCTCGTCTTCCTCCGGTTCATGAATGACGTCCGATCTGGAATCTGCATCCGTGTGGTCTAATGCACCTTCCGTGGCAACTTGATTCACCTTCTCGTAAGTATTTTCTTTCGTACCTGTTTCAGCAACAATACCTTCCGTACCTGTTTGGGTAGTAATTTCTTCCATGCCTGTTTGGGCGGTGTTACTCGCTTGGGAGATTCCCTTATCTTGTGATTCTTCCACCTCTATTTTTTGTTTTAGTGTACCACAGAGTTTATATTTCTTGCGGTTTGCTGATCGCCTATAATTTGTTGAATCCCCCATTCAGAGGGTAATTTAATTACCTGATGCAAGGTGGAGGGTATTTCTTTCATGTCGTGGATCCATGGCCTTCCCACGATTACATTATAAGCCATGTCAGTATCGATGACTTGGAACCTGGTTCTTTTGATTACCCCCTCAACATAAGTGCTAAGATCAATTTCTCCTTTTGTTATAACCGTAGAGTTATCAAACCCTTATATGGCTCGTACCCTTGGAATTACTTGATTCCCCAATAGCATTTCTTCCACGACTCTTAGCAAAATGATATTGACTGAACTTCCTAGATCAATCAACACTCTTTTTATGTTAGTGTCATGAATAAGTAAAGATATTAGAAGAGCATCATTGTGAGGAAGCATTAATCCGCCCATATCTGCATCATCGAAAGTTATATCGTCCGCTTCCAGATTTTCATGAACCTGTTTTCCATGTGTAATTGTGAACTTTGTGGTCATTTTTCATACCACTCCATTTATTCTTCACCTTCGTGTATCACGTTGACGGTTCGTTTTGGAGAGAAGGCTTTGGGGGCTCCTTCCTGTTCTTCATATATGCCTATTTACCTTTATCACTAAAAAGTTCTTTTAAATAGCCATGTTTCAATAAATTTTCTACTTCACCTTGTAAAAACCTGCAATCCGCAGTCTTGTGAGCATGATCATTATGCAATTCACACCAGTGATCTGGGTTCCTTCTATTTGATTTGATCGCATCTCTTTGGGCCACTTAACCTTGTCTCTCATGTTCCTCAATATTGAGACAAGTTCAATAGTACTTACATTAAAGGTATGATCCCCATTTCGGGTATTACCTCTAGGTCGTTCATCTTGATCTTTTCTGGATCTAGATGAGGATGAGACTACGTCTCTTCCTGGTGGTCTATAGTCTGACCTAATGTTTTCGAACCTGGGACGAATATCACGTCCCGATGGTCCTAAGCAAGGATCATACTTGTTTTTACCTGATCTTCTATTTGATTCAAGACTTCTGGATCTGGAATGATCTTCATCTCTTGAATGAGCAATGATATCTTCTTCTATTCTGAGTTTAGTACTATACCTGTTATATACATCATTCCATGTTGTAGCGGGGAATTCTCTTAGACTTTCCTTAATTCGTCTCGTGGCTTCTGAGCTTTTATCGTTTAGGTTGCTTGCAAATGCCATGGCTACCCAATTATCAGGCACCCTGGGTAATTGCATTCTTTCTTGTTGAAACATGTCTACAAACTCACGGAGTAGTTCCGTGTTTCCTTGTTTTATTTTGAATATGTCTTCCATTCTTTTCTCAACTGTTTGTGCACCAGAGTGTGATTTTACAAATGAATCTGGAAGCTCAGCAAAATAGTCAATAGAATTATCAGGGAGAAGAGAATACCAGGTTAGGGCTCTTTTGATAAGTGTTTCCCCAAATTTTTTTACAAGGATTGATTCAATCTCTTATTTTGTTAAGTCGTTTCCTTTTACTCCAGTAGTGAAAGCAGTCACATGATCACGTGGATCAGTTGTTCCATCATATTTTGGAACGTCAGGAATTTTAAACTTCTTGGGTAGGCAAGGGATCCGCACTCGACTTTCAAGGTTTTTGATAATACCTATCAACATCAATGCCTTTGATAATAGGTGGTACTCCAGGAATTTGTTCGATACGATCGTTCTGCTCCTTCATCTGTTTCTGCGTGGTTAGCAGTAAATTTTGTAATTCTGAGTTATTAGATATACCTGGTCTCGCTTCGAGAGATTCATTAGGAGTATCTCCCCTTCCCGAGTTTTCCAACCCAGATTGAGGATTTTTCATGGTGATGGTATTATTGGGGGTGGTGTCGGTGGTGCAGGTAACGCTGCCGGTAATCCCCTCGCAAATTCTTGCAAAGCTTGGCTCACATACTCTGCAATCATTTACTTTACTCGACCTTGTTCCACCATTTGATCATTATTATCATTGTTGTTATTGGATATTTTTGGTGATTGTTCCCTAGAACCATGTGGGGTTCTTGAAGGTGATGGAACTGGGGTTCCATTCCTTTGCTGGTTGTTGTCGTTGGAGTTCGACATAGTTCAGAGTATATCGTTTAAAAAGCAAACAAGATTATCAGATTCCCAGTAACGGAACCAATTTGTTTAACCAAAGAATTAGATCCTTTGACTAAAGCTATTTCTAGGATGAACACGGGTTACTGATAATCAAGGAAATAGAGAAAAATGAATAATAGAAAATATTGCAGAAATATAGAAAAGCAAAGTAGATTGTATTCGAGAATCAGATACCTTTACAAGTTGTATTCTCGTCCCTTATATAGGAGATTCCTTGATGTAACGTACAACTATTGCTATGATTGCCCATTAATGACTAATTATAACATTAATGGGGCGTTACAAAGGATAACGGTAATTGGGGTACAGTTACATAATGTACGAGTAATCAATGGTAGGTCCTTGAATGTGCCCATAGCTTTGTCCAGATTCATTATGACCGTGTCTCTTCCTGTCTTGATCAGGTTGAGTATCCCGTGGCTGATGAGCTCGTGGGTTTATTGAATCGCGCCTCTTTGTTTCGTACCTCTTCAAAGAATCACATCCAGCTGTCTTGTTCTCCTGTGTCCACATAACTAGCTGAGTTGTCAAGAGTTGGCTTACGTGTGAAATTCTTTTTCTTACCAATAGAGTACTCATACTACGCTTCAGCACATCTTTTTGTGCAGATCTACGTACTTCTTATCAGTCCCAGCATTAGCTGAGGTTTCTTTAGAGACATCAAGGTACACCTTCCGCGTCCATAGGCCTCGAAGTCCCCTTCTATCATGTTTTTCTTTATTTCATTACACTATCTTAGACAGTGATGTATATGATTGTTCAGAATTGTTACTAGAGCTTGTGACTCATATTTCACGAGGTTTTAGGAGTTGAACATTTTTAGTTACAGATTTTATTAGTGCAGTTGTTGAAGTATTGAGATGACCGGGCTAGAGGCCGAGAACGTCCATGTGGTGCAGCAAGAGCACCTACACGAGCTGCTACAGAGAAGCCCTTAGTAGATCCAGCTGGAGAGCAGGCACCTGACGCGCCTATTACTGTCCCAGCACTCCAGGAGATCCTCGCCTGATTACTGAGCATGTTCGGCACTTTAGCTAAGGTTGGATTGATCACACTATATCCTTCCACATCTCAGGTCGGCATGGGAGCACCGACTCCCACCGCCCGTACCCCAGAGCAGCGAGTTCAGGTTGAAAAGGTCCCATAGGTCATACAAGTGAAACTGTTCGCCCAAGTTCAGCCTGAGGTTAGGGAAGCAGCTTTTGACGGGGAGCAGCTCAGGCCCGAGATGTACAAGAAGTACAACCCTCCTACTTTTAGCACTTTGGCTTCTAAGGATTCCCAGGGTTTCTTGATGAGTGTCAGCATATCCTCCGTACTATGGGTATTGTGGAGTCCAGTGGGGTTGTTTTCACTATAATCCAGCTTAATGGAGTGGTTAATTAGTGGTGGCGAGCGTATGAGTTGGGTAGTCCAGCCGAGGCAGCTTCGCTCACCTGGGATCAATTCTTAGATATGTTCTTGAGGGAGTTTGTTACCCAGAGTCTCAGAGACGCATGGCTCGCAGAGTTTGAGCAAATGCGCCATGGTTTTATGACTATATCGGAGTATACATTCTGGTTCAGTGATTTATCCAGGAATGCACCAGCCTTGGTTGCTAGTGTAAGAGAGCGAGTCCGTCAATTTATTGAGGGGCTCAACCCTAGTATCAAATTTAGCATGGACCGGGAGCTGGATATGGACATTGCATACCAGCAGGTAGTGGAGATCGCTAGGAGATTGGAGGGTATATGAGCCCGGGAGAGAGAGGAGAGGAAAGCCAAGAGGCCTCGAGATTCTGGCACATATAGTGGTTCTCGTGCGCTAGTTTCAATTCGTCATGGCAGGGGCTATGTGAGACGCCTTGTTCATCCATCACTTCCAGCTTCTAGCGGTATTCCCTCCACTCCTAGGCCCCAGGCTCGCGCCATTGTCTAGTGCACCTCCTGCATGGGGTTCTTTCAATGGTCAGTCCCGCCGATCAGACCTGAGACATTCAAAGTAGCCACGTCCTCTAAGAGCTTGTTTTGAGCGTGGTGGCACTCGTCATATGGTGAGGGAATATCCTAGACTCAAGAGGGGTGCACCTCCACAGACTACTCAGGCTTCGCGTGTTCCACCGAGTCCTTAGGCCATGGTTACCTCACCTGTTGCCACTCCACCAACACATCCAGCTAGAGGTGGGGGTCGGGAAGGTAGAGGTCACTCTAGAGGGGGAGGCGTGGTCTATAGCACACAAAAATCTAGGAATCGGATGAAATTCCAGTTTTATAGCTCTAAAAAATCAAAACAAGAGGAACAGTCATGGCGAGGTGACCATTGTTCATTAGGTCATTTTTGAATGCCTGGAAAAATGTTAAGCGATTCGTGTCCGGTGGCCTAGCCATTGTAGAAGGCGTGGACTATGGCACACGAAAATCAGGGAATCAGGTGGAATTCTAGTTTTATGGCCCTAAAACGCCAAACATATGGAACAATCATGGCGAGGCGGTGACTATTATTTCTTAGGTCATTTTTGATGGCCCCACAAAATTTTAGGCGATCTGAAATAGAGGAACTAGGCCCATGCGGAAGGTGTAGGCTCTACATTTTCCAACTTTATATCACTATACTATCTTAAGGACTCATTAGGCTTACCCGCTTCACATATTCCACATAAAACCAAGTTCCATACAGGTAAGTTTCGTTTTGGTAAGTCATAAAACACTTTGAAAGCAACATCTGTAAGACCCATTTGTATATACATATTAACAAGTGCACTGGCAATATATAAGTTCATACTAAATCCCAATACAACTACTCTACTGACAATCTCAAGCCCTTCCTTTCTCTACACAAAATGATTGTCATAACTACTAGCAATTACTCCTTATTATAAGTGTGGGGCCCTTTTTGTAAGATAACTTATGCCAAACATTTTCACTAAACATGCCACTTATTTCATAAAATATGAGTCATAATGGTCTAAAGACCTTGCTGCCACGTTAGGGCACTTGGTCTTATCCATTCTATGCATAATTATTCAATTATCTTAATCAATTAATTACCCACTAATTCATAATTAACTAATTATTTATATAATTAAGAATTGTCTCAAATTACTTAAAATACTACTCATTTTTAACACGTCTTATACATCTTATTATCATGGTCATGTGGTACTATATAAAATAAATACATATATTATTATTTTATTAAAATATTCATATAAAAATACATATATTTTCTAAACTTTTAATTTTCCTAATCTCATATAAAAAGTATAAATTTTTGTACGCTTAATTCTTAAAATGGTAAGAAGATAATCTTCAATTTTTTTAACTCTCAAAAATACTTAAAAGATGATGGAGAAACGGAAGTTTAATATATGAGTTAGAAAAACAAAAAGCACGAATTATCCTCGTGAAAAAGTTTAGCTATTCAAATGTCCACCAGCTGTCCCTCAATAAAGTTAATTAGTGATTTGGTTTTGAGAAACATATATGCAAAGACAATTGAAACTATATTAAGAGAAGACTACAAAAAATAAAGTTCCATTTCCCAAATACTACAGCTTTCTCATTAGAACAAAAGAGCAGCCAAAGAAGAAAGCAAACAAGCTTGAGAGCCAAATCCACATGGAATATTAGCTATAATGTTGTGGGGCAACTTACAAGATCTTACGATAATATAGTCACAAATCTTTTGTAGAAAAGTTTGGGATGTAACAAAATATCATAAATGAGGAACGATCATGACAAGACGGTGACTCTTGTTTTTAGGTCGTTTTTTATGGTCCGGTAAAATTTTAGGCAATCTGGGTCCGGAGGTCGGGGCACATGGGGAAGGCGTGGGCTATCGCACACGAAAATCTGGGAATCGAGTTGAATCCTGGTTTTATGGCCTGAAAATGCCAAAAACGAGGAACGGATATGGCGAGCTGGTGACTATTGTTTTTTAGGACGTTTTTTATGGCCCGACAAGGCTATCCGGGTGCGGGGATCCGAGCCCATACGATTATATGCCCCTTAAGAAAATATTAAATAAGAAAGGATTTTGACTGTTTTGCCCTTATTTACGTCTTAAGATATAATTTTTCTTTATTTAATACTTACTCATAATTAAGATATTTGTAGTCTTTAAGAATAGATAATGTTAAGGGTACAATAGGTAAGAAATAATTAATTTACTCTTAAATTTTTAAAATGTTAAATAATTTGAGACAATTATTTTTAAACATCACGACATGTTATTTAAGATGGAGGGATTATATATCAGTATAATTTTTAGAAATCAATATTTTACATCAATAAAAAGTAAACATTTCTCGGGGAAGGAGGTTCGTTTGATCTTCTATTTGAACTACCTTGTTTGTTCCTGATACCATATCTTACTTTTAGATAAAAAATACGTACTATTTTTATCGTCCCTCTATCTTTGAAATCTCAGTGCAACAAAATTTGCTATTGAAATATTGTGGTACAGATTCACGTAAATTCAATAATTATATATATATATATATATATATTAGATATCTGTATTGATTGTGAACTCAATGTGTGTGATGTACTAAACAATAAACTCAAGACATCAAAGTACATCTCATAGTTAAAAAAAAAGATCAAAGATAAAGATAGTTGGAAAGCAAAGACCGCATTAGAAACTTTGAAGGGTAAAATATTATAAATAACAAGAAAGAGGAACCTAATATAAATTACACATCCAATAAGTTTATAAATAAATTAGGTAAATGTATGATGAATCATACAATCATCTTGAAAGCAAAATTATGGTCTTTGGAGTGGAATCCATTTTTGTTTCTGAATAGAAAACCATTGATACGAGTTTCTTCATTATTCGTAGAAAGTTTGAAAAACAAAGGGAATGAGGTAATACATTTGAAATACTGAAATGACGAGGAATTAACTTATGCATAATAGGGTGTCACGACCCGAAATCTCAACCACGTGGTCATGATAACATTTAATATCTGTTGGACTTTAAAGTTATCGGGCTTTAAAGACAAGGAGTGTGAATTGGAAAATGGTGGGAAATAAAATGGAGGGAAATAAAAATTTGAATCAAGTAATCTTTGTCATGAACTTTGTACCACATTGATGAAAGACAACTACACTTGTGTGTATAAATATAGAATCACTTCTTAGAGCTCTTAAAAGGAGTTGAAGAGAATGAACCCTCGCGTTTTCGTTGTCGCTCGGCTCGGCTTTGGATTTGGATTTTTCAAATGATCGATAAGATTATTTTTGGACGAAAGTTATTTAATTAATTATTTAAGTATTAATTAAGTGTCAGTCAGTTCATTAACGGAATTAACTGAAACGTATAATCCAAAACGCTAAACGCTGCCTTTCCCTTCTGAACAGACACCTCTTCCTGAACAGATATCACACTGCCTATAAATTCTTCCTTTTCACTTACTGAAAAATCCAGAATTTCCTTCTGAAAAGTATTGCATTCTACTTCGCAGTCTCTCTCTCAAATTCGTAAGTGTGATTTTACTCCATTCTTTGAGTTCGTTAGTATCTTGCAATTTGTATTGCCACTGTTGCAGGAAGGTTTATTCCGTTTCATCCTGGGAGGATTTAATCCATTACCTTGGCAACTTGTGAGGGGGTTAAAATTCCTTAAGGACGCACAAGGAAATTGTGGACTCGGAATATTTCTTATCGTTTACAGATTTTCTATTTCTTCTAACAGTTTTCTAATTTCTGTTTTAACACAGTATCGACAACAAGCTTAAGGAATTTTTTTTAATGTTTCTGTGTTGAAATTTATATTGAACTGTTATCTATATTTTGTATACTGGTTTGGAGACTAAAGCCTTTGTGCTTTCTACTCCAATAACTATTCTGTCCGGTTTAAAGTATATCAAAACTTTACCGGAATAATAAACGTACGGGTTTGAAGTATATAAAAACTTCACCATTGTTACGTGTTGTATGTTTGGTTTGGTATTCAGTTTGAAGATATCAAAACTTCACTGATTTAACAAAGTTCTGTTTGTTTCCAACTCTACAGAAACATGACAAATGAAAACCAAATTAATGGAAATGTTGTTGGAACGGGTGCTTCATCGAGTGTTGCTTCTTCGTCAAGACCAGTACATACAATGGCACCGGCAGAAAAACCCGGAAATTTCCGGTACAGACTTCAAACGTTGGTAGATGAAGATGTTATTCTATCTAACTACATTAAGCCTGCAACGATTCATCAAGGAGGATGTTCCAGTTGTGGGAGAAGATACTCCTGAGGCTGAACGATATGTGGTAATTGAAGCATGGAACACTCTGATTTCCTATGCAGAAACTACATGTTAAGTTGTTTGGAGGATGGCTTGTATAATGTTTATAGTGTCATGGAAACTTCAAAAGAGTTATGGAACGCTCTTGAGAAAAAGTACAAGACCGAGGATGCTGGACTTAAGAAGTTCGTTGCTGTAAAAATTTTGGATTTTAAGATGATTGACACTAGGTCGGTCATCACTCAAATCCAAGAATTACAAGTCATCGTGCATAACCTCCCTGCTGAAGGTATGATCATAAATGAGGCGTTTCAAGTTGTTGCCTTCATTGAAAAGTTACCTCCTTTATGGAAGGACTTTAAGAACTACTTGAAGTACAAGCGCAAAGAGATGACACTTGAGGATCTAATTGTTCGTCTAAGGATAGAAGAAGACAACAAAAATACTGAAAAGAACTCACGTAGTAACTCGGCAATAATGGGAGCTAACATTGTTGAGGAAGCACCGGAAAATAAAAGGAAAAGAAAGAAGTCATCTGGACCAAAGAATTACCCGAACAAGAAAAAGTTCAAAGGTAGTTGTCACAACTGTGGAAAGCCCGGGCATAAGGCCATAGATTACCGTGCTCCAAACAAAGAGTCACAAAAGAAGAAGAATCAAACAAATGTGGTAGAAGTTGAGGACTTGTGTGCCATGTTGACTGAATGCAACTTGGTAGGAAATCCGAGAGAGTGGTGGATTGATTCTGGAGCCACCCCCCATATTTGCACAAACAAGGAACTATTTTCTTCTTATGCTCCCGCAGGACCCGACTAAACTCTTTTCATGGGAAATTCATCTACGCCCAAAATTGAGGGAGNCAAACTCTTTTCATGGGAAATTCATCTACGGCCAAAATCGAGGGAATTGGAAAGATTGCATTGAAGATGACATCCGGAAAAATTGTGACTTTAAATCAAGTTCTCCATGTTCCAGAAATTCGCAAGAATTTAGTATCTACATCACTTCTTGTCAAAAATGGATTTAAGTGTGTATTTGTTTCCAATAGTGTTGTTTTGAGTAAGAATGATATGTATGTAGGCAAAGGTTACCTGAATGAGGGCCTTTTTAAGCTAAATGTAATAGCTATTCCTATCAATAAAGTTGAAACTTCTTCTTACTTAGTTGAGTCAAACACTTTATGGCATGCACGCTTAGGCCACGTCAACTTCAAAACATTACGGAAAATGATTAATTTGGAAGTATTGCCAAAATTTGATTGCATTAACTCAAAATATCAAATCTGTGTGGAATAAAATTATGCTAAGCATCCGTATAAGTGTGTCGAAAGGAATTCAAATCCTTTAGATTTAATTCACACAGAAATTTGCGACATGAAGTCTACACCATCTCGCAATGGGAAAAAGTATTTCATCACTTTTATTGATGATAGTACGAGATATTTCTATGTTTACCTACTTAGTAGTAAAGATGGAGCAATTGATGCATTCAAGCAATACAAGAATGAAGTTGAAACACAACTTAACAAAAAGATCAAAATGATAAGAAGTGATAGGGGTGGCGAATATGAATCTCCTTTTGAACAGATATATTTGGAAAATGGCATTATTCACCAAACAACTGCACTGTACTCTCCTCAATCTAACAGAATTGCAGAAAGAAAGAATCGAACATTAAAGGAGATGATGAATGATTTGTTGATAAGTTCTAGTTTACCACAGAACTTGTGGGGGAAGCTATACTTACAGANACAACTTAACAAAAAGATCAAAATGATAAGAAGTGATAGGGGTGGAGAATATGAATCTCCTTTTGAACAAATATGTTTGGAAAATGGCATTATTCACCAAACAACTGCCCCGTACTCTCCTCAATCTAACGGAATTGCGGAAAGAAAGAATCGAACATTAAAGGAGATGATGAATGCCTTGTTAATAAGTTCTGGTTTACCACAGAACTTGTGGGGGGAAGCTATACTTACAGCAAATCGAATAATCAACCGTGTACCCCACAGTAAAACAAAGTCCATCCCGTACGAAAAATGGAAAGAAAGGAAACCCAGCGCTTGAAATATTTCAAAGTGTGGGGGTGTTTAGCTAAAGTACATGTTCCTAAGCCTAAAAGGGAAGATAGGATCAAAAATGGTTGATTGTGTATTTATTGGATATGTAACCAATAGCAAGGCATGTCGTTTTCTAATTGATAAATCAAAAAATCCTGAGATCCACGTTAATACGGTAATAGAATCAGATAATGATGAATTCTTTGAAACTATATATCCGTATAAAAAGGAAAGTGAATCGTCCTACCAAAAGTCAAAACGACCTCGGGAGGTAACAACAGATGGTATGCCTAATGAGGAAAATCCGAGAAGAAGTAAACGTCAAAGGACATCTACTTCATTCGGTCCAGATTTTCTGACTTTTCTGCTAGAAAATGAGCCTCGAACCTTCAAGGAAGCAATGTCTTCCTCAGAAGCACAATATTGGAAAGAGGCTGTCAATAGTGAAATAGAATCCATATTGAGCAACCACACTTGGGAATTGGTTGATCTTCCTCCAGGTAACAAAATTTTGGGTTCTAAATATATTTTCAAGAAGAAAATGAAAGACAATAGTACTATTGACAAATACAAGGCAAGACTTGTTGTCAAAGGATTTAGACAGCGAGAAGGTCTTGACTATTTTGACACATACTCGTCGGTAACAAGAATTACATCCACTCGGATGCTTATAGCATTAGCCGCCTTGTATGGTCTTCAAATCCATCAAATGGATGTAAAAACAGCCTTCTTATATGGTGATCTGGAGGAAGAAATTTACATGAACCAACCTGAAGGATTTGTGGTTCCGGGAAAAGAAAAGAAGGTGTGCCGACTTGTTAAGTCCCTTTATGGACTAAAACAAGCACCCAAGCAATGGCACGCAAAATTTGACCAAACAATGTTGTCAAATGGCTTTAAGATTAATGAATGTGATAAATGTGTTTACATTAAGAACGTTCCAAATCATATCGTCATTATTTGCTTATATGTTGATGATATGCTAATAATGAGCAAAGACATTGTCGACATTCAAGCTACTAAGCGTATGCTTTCTAGTAAGTTTGATATGAAAGACTTAGGATTTGCTGATGTAATTCTAGGAATTAAAATCCACAGGACTCCTCAGGGTCTGGCTTTGTCCCAATCACATTACGTGAAAATGGTACTTGAAAAATTCAAATACTTGGAATTTAGAAGTGCAAAAACTCCAATTGACTTAAACCATTATCTTGTAAAGAATAAAAGTAAAAGTACGTCTCAATTGGATTATGCTCGTGTACTGGGAAGCTTAATGTATATCATGAATTGTANTCAGGGTCTGGCTTTGTCTCAATCACATTACGTGAAAATGGTACTTGAAAAATTCAAACACTTGGAATTTAGAAGTGCAAGAACTCTAATTGACTTAAACCATTATCTTGTAAAGAATAAAGGTGAAAGCACGTCTCAATTGGATTATGCTCGTGTGTTGGGAAGCTTAATGTATATCATGAACTGTACACGTCCTGATATAGCTTGTGCAGTAAGTAAACCAAAATATACCTAATGGGTTTAACTTTTACACTTGTAAATCCTCAAATTGGAGGTGTTTCTCAAGTTTGGGAGACTAGGAATTCTCCCAAAATGGATCATATTCATGAAGTCATGGATAATATAGTTAATCATATTATCTACCGGTTAACCCATTTTTTATCTATATTAAATATGAGTCGGATAGAATTAGTTATTTATTTTTTATTACCTCTTTTTTACCCGTCTCATATCCGATCCGATCTACCCGTTTCCCACTACTATACTTGCACTATCTATGATATAACTAACGATTTAAGGTGTTAGGGAGTATAAGAAAGGTGGATATGTTTGTGTACTATGACAACAAATTAAAGGTTGCTAAAACCCTATGTGATGACCCGATAGATATTCTGAGTTATAGCCTTTATTTTCGTGTTTCGAGACCTTGATTTTCTCCATTTAGCATTTCTTGATTTACGTGCTCAATCCGTGTCTTGTTAAAGTCTTTATGTGAAAAATTGAAGAAAGTGTGAATCTTTGCTTTAAAAATGATTTGAGTTGGCTACGGTCAACATATTGTGGAAAGATATTCGGATCAGTATTTGACAGTCTCAGTAGGTCCGTATCATGATTTGAGACTTGCACGTATGCCCGTAATTGAATTCAGAAGTTCCTACCTTGATTTAACGTAATTTGTTCAAAACTAATAATTTTAATGTTTAATGAATTCAGAAGTTTAATTGTAGCTTGACTTTATAGCTACTGGATTCTGATTTCGTTTCCGGGACATGGTATAGTTTCATTTTACTATTATTGACATGTCTGCCAAATTTGGTTCAAAATAGAGATGATGTGATATGATTTGGATGCTCGATTGTAAATTTGAAAGTTCTTAAGTTTCACTGAAAATTTCATACATTTTGATGTTTGTTTTGTAGTTCTAGGTGTTATTTTTGTGTTTTGATCGTGCGAGCGAGTTCGTATGATGTTATTACACTTGTGTGTGTTTGGTTTGGAGCCCGATGAGCTCGGGTGAGTTTTGGAGAAGAAATGGCGTGGGGTAGCCAATTTAAGGTGGTATTTATTTTTTATCCAGCATTTTTAATGCTGAGCAAAAGTAGCCACTAGTCTATTAAAATTAATATGAATAGACAGTGTTACCCTTTCCTGTAAAAATTGCGCGGGGAATCCTAGTTGTTCGCCCTCATTTAACCTATATCCGCTATTTTGGCTTATAATTGGGGAACTTCAGCCCCGTATGCTGAAGTTCCCCAGTTACAAAGACAAAAACTTCAGCTCTAGTTCCCCATTTCCCTATTTACGAACTTCAGCTCTCCCAAGTTATAAAGACAACAACTTCAGCATATGGGGCTGAAGTTCCCAGTTACAAAGATAAAACTTCAGGATAAAGATAATTGTGTTAAGGAAATTTAGTCTTGAAGTCTGAAGTTAAGTTCAAAAGTTAAGGACCTGTAGTCCTGAAGTTTAGTTCAAAAGTTAAGGACGAAGTGGTTTTTACTTTTGGACTTGGATCTCAAAGTTAAGGACTGAAAACTATAAGTTAAGGACCTATTGTCCTTAACTTTTTAACTTGAACTTTTAAGTTAAGGACTGAAAACTATAAGTTGTCCTTAACTTTTTAACTTGAAACTTAAAGTTAAGGACTGCTTGCCCTTAACTTTTTAACATGAAACATGAAGTTAAGGACTGCTTGTTCTTAAGTTTTGAACTTGAAACTTGAAGTTAAGGACTGCTTGTCCTTAACTTTTGAACTTGAAACTTGAAGTTAAGGACTGCTTGTCCTTAACTTTTGATCTTGAAACTTGAAGCTAAGGACCTTCAAACATGTGCAAGGGTATTTTCAAACTTGCGCAAGGACCTCCTCCTTGAGAAGTTATAGCATAAGGGTATTTTCGTCCAGTCAGGTAAAAATTCATTGAACTAATGGCTAAAGAATAAATACATTTAAAACTCTGGCTTTAAAATAAAGACAGCTTCTATTAGTGGCTATTTGTACACATTACCCAGTTTTGGATAGCTTACAGATCGTTTTTGGACTTATAAGATTGTTGGTTTTCACTATTGATGATGTCTGGTGCGTTGTTCTTCGTGATCGCAAAGGGTAACTTGGGTTTGGGTGGTTTTTCTTCTACACAAACATGGAGAAGCGTCCGCGATCGCGAAGAGTCAGAGGGATTAACCTTCGTGAATCGACCATGCAATAGCAAACATGATGGGTAAGGGATTCTGGGGGAGGCAGGGGTTTGTTCTACGCGAACACGAGCCTTGGCTCGCGCACGCAATGGTGTCAAGACCCCAAATTCCCTCTGTAGGATGTCGTGATGGCACCTAGTCTCTAAGACTAGGTAAGCATATGAATGCAGAATAACTGTACATAAACTGAAATTAAATTTTTAACAGTTGAATAAATAAGAACTGCAAATTTAACAATTTCAACTCCCAATACTCGGTTGGAATAAGTCACAAGCTTCTAAGAATTTATCCTCAATGTCACTATACATAAGATTCTAAAGAAAATTAGGAAATCGACATAATAAGGATAGAAGGGGACTCTGGAGTGTGCGGACGCTGGCAGATACACCTCGAAGTCTCTGCCGGCTAGTTCACTGATTCCTGGTCTGATAGGAAGTACCTGGATCTGCACAAAAATTTGTGTAGTAGTGTAGTATGAGTACACCACATCGGTACATAGTAAATACCAAACCTAACCTTGGTAATATAGTGACGAAGGCAGATCAGGCCCTACTGGAATAATAAAAGACATGGTAAGAATCTTAACCGCATAATAACAATAAAATGATAATGGGAATGAATCAAGTAAGTAGTATGTCACAATTTAACTTCACAGAATAAGGGCAAATAATACCTCGCAAAAAGAAAACAGAAATTTACAACTTTAAAGAAAATCACAAAATAACTTAAGGCAAATTAGCCATAAAGAAATATCAACAAGCGCACTCCTGAGATACCGTCTTGTAGTCGCAGGTCATAAATAAATTCACAATATCTTATTTTCATATATCACCACGGGAGCCTGCACAATTAATTTTAAAGAAAATATTTTTTTCCCGAAATAGCATCCCGTGTTTTAGCCATCCTTATCATACTGCATGACTTCTACTAGTTCCCCTACTAGCCACGCATGTCAAGTCACCCTTATCTCACCGCATAAGTTTCAACACCCAGACCTTATACCACCGCATGCATATCAATATCACAATATATCACAATTTGCTTCTCAAGTGCCCAAATATTTCAACTTGCCAAAATAAATCAACAACAATAATATTTTCCACAATAAGGAGCTCACGGCTCAATCAGAATGAGTATAAAAATCTTTAAAAATATTCGGGAATGAATAACTCAGCAAAAATAATATTTCACAATTTTAGCACATTGCCTCGATAAAAAATTTAAAATGTGAAATACTTCATATTAATAATAATTCATTTAAGAAATTCAACTTTCAAATATTGAGCACAGAATAAAAGCAACAAAGTTTCAACTAAACAAGCAAAGCAATTAGTAGGAAAAATGGTAGGCAAATTTAAAATACGAAAATCTATTAATGATGATGAATATAACAGGATAAAATAATTTAATTAATAATCACTAGTAATTTACAAAATTTAAAGACATAATCTTCCACATTTAGCCCGTGTACACACTCTTCACCTCGTGTACATGACTTTCAACACATTTTAATTATCACATCAATACCAATCCTAGGGGAAAATTCCCTCACACAAGGTTAGATATGTTATTTACCTCAAACCACGCTCAATCAGTCAAGTAGTATGCCTTTTACTCGATTTTCCGACTCTGATCAGCTCGAATCTATTCATAATTAATTCGAGGTTAATCGATACAAATCATAGGAATAAATTCCATAAGAAAATACAAAATTTCTAACGAAATCCGAAATTTAACCTAAAAATGGCCCGTGGGACCCACATCTCGTAACCCGACAAAAGTTATAAAATATGAACGCTCATTCAACCACGAGTCCAACCATACTATTTTTACTAAATCAGACATCAACTCGACCCTCAAATATTCAAATTAAACCCAGAGGGTTTTCTAAACCTTCCAACTTAAGTCCTCAATTAAATATTATAAACAACCATGGATTCGCTTAATTTGACCAATATTGAGTTAAGAACACTTACCCCGTTATTTTCCTTGCAAATCTCCCGAACATCGCCCCTTCCAAAGATCCAATTTGCGAAATATGGAAAAATCATAACTTAAAGTTTATGTCCAGACGTTTGTTCTTCATGAACGTGGCCAGTTCCTCGTGTTCGCGAAGAACAAATTTGTTACCTAGAAATTTCTTCATCACGAACGCGTCCAGCGCCTCGCGTTCGCGAAGCACAAAATGTTGTTGGTCGTATTTCTTCATTGTGGATGCGATACTGGCCTCGCGAACGTGTTGGCCAAAAGCATGAAGTCCCCAGTCTGCCTCTCTCTTCTTCTTCGCGAACGCAAATGTCCTCTCGCGTTTGCGATGCACACTCGCCCAAACCTTCGCGAACGCGAAGAACAATATTCTCCTGCCTCCAGGTACTCTTCGCGAACGCGGGACCTCTCTTGAGAACGCGAAGAAGGAAACCAGTAGAAGCAGGTTCAGCAGTTTTAAGCTTCTGAAATGCGTCGAACATGATCCGAATTACTCCCAAGGCCCTCGGGACCTCAACCAATTACTCCGCCAAGCCCTAAAGCATCATACGATCTTAGTCGAGATCTCAAATCATATCAAACAACGCTAAAACCACAAATCATACCCCAATTCAAGCTTAATGAAACTTAAAAAGGAACTTTCCACAGAGAATAGGAAGTAAAACACAAGAAAAAATAAATGTTGGAATCTTACTCATCATCACACTGTTGCGACGTGCAACCCGATTCAAATAACCTACCCGTGGCAGCGTGCCACCTGATCCCATCATAAAATTCACATAAGGAGATATACACGGAGCTGAATTGCTCACTATCACAAAATACTGAATATCGATCATAAGTACGCTAAGTGCATAATACCATCCTGGGGAGACTGATAGAGCCATACACTACGAAAACTCGAGCACAACTAAGGTGCGATATATATACTCTGAATCTCAAGAGCTCGCCTTCTCGCATAACATCATTACTACGCAGAAAATCAGCACATAGGAACTTATCAAGCCATTTCATAACTCATACGACACAATCATAATATTACATGAATTTAACAAAGACGGAACCACACCTATTATTCTAACACCCCTCCTTGATGAGCACTATACTAAAATGTACACATCTGATTCACATGAAGCCCATAGCCCTGTTTAATCCATTTGCGCACTTCAAGCCAATTCCGATCACACTGAACTAGGCTAATAGCTTGACGTGGGTCCATAATAACCCACATCCTCTCATAACATGCAAGAATAACCATCATAGCCGGGACTAACACCCACAATCCACAACCAACTAAACCGAACACCTTCCAGGCATAAATTCTCAAATAAGCAATATTGCACCCCCTTATACTTGGTTTAAATCTTCAATAAATTAGGTGACGACCTGTCACACTTATGTAATCTTCTCGTGGTCACGCTCCCACGACCTTCCACACCAGGTAACAAGTCTGCACATTCGTATCACCGACCAGACTAATACTGAAAAACACATCAAGAACCCATGACCAGGGTACAAGCCTCATTCACCGAATATCAATCTCAGGTGACACTGAAGATAACACCAGCCTACTCTGAACTTTCAATTCCCTTTTTCTTGCTCGCCCGAGCTCATGACATCCTTGCCAACACCGAACTGCAATCTTGATCCTTACTTCCAATTGCATACTGCTTACTGCACCTGCATGCCAATATGAGATAGCGCAGGAATTCCATCATAACTCTTGAACCACTAATAGGGTGAACACCCCGTCATATAGAAACCCTTTTTTTCCCCACCTCAATTCAAGAGAACCATAAAAACACACGAGTGAATTCTCATAATCACAAAACAGGAAAATCCTCAGGGAATAGTCCATACCCCCATGATCCTTACGGGATCCGCCTACACCTGAAAAGTCATAATACTTGAATGCTTCCAAATAAATCCATTACGGTGGCCGACAAGCCTCGCACACGCCGGCATAAACCACATGCATAACTTAACCACATTGAAGGAACTGATCACTGCCGCACATGTCCATTCCAACCATGGCTAACCAATCTATCTTTTTTTAGTCATCCTTAATCACCTCAAAAATAATAGTAACCCCATTCAACTCATAACAAACTTAATCCTCACTCATCCCGAGTGTCCTTGACTCACGAGACCATGCTATCTCAATCCCACAAACCATGTCATCCCCTTCTGATAATCTTTCTACACTCCGGAGTTTACTTCTCTCACTCCCCAACACTATCTTGCACGCTGAAAAATATTATAGAACACTCCAACCATTTTCCCTTTCTCAGAAATTATACTTCAAAAGCTCGATTCTTAATCATACTGTTTCCTGAAGCCCTTAAACACCACATTCTTAACCTTTGAGTTTGCTAGGACCGCTGTTGAGAGTCACCCACTCTGACTGGCCCCCAATACGATCAACTCCAAGACTCTTCTAGCGCATGAACATCCTCTCAGTGAGGTACGTGACTGAGTCACTACCCTTACAACTTTCCTATGCATTAAGCATAAATTCTGAATCCTCCAAAGACTAACCTAGTCCAATAGGGCCAACTTTTGCACACATTCGAAAAATCCCACGCACAATCACCATTTTACTCTTTTCCCTTAGCTGCAATAACTTGCCATTACGCCGATAATCCTCAACCCCATGAGAATAAAATCCTACAACCCAATAGCAGATGGTGGGACTCTCCCACTTAGCCTGAAGCTACTCCTTGCACCACTTTGGAACCTACCGAAATTCTTTCTTCACTGTTGACATTACCTTGCTCAACCAACCCATCAAATTCTACAGAATTCTCTTGTTAGCGCTCCCTAAATACTCAAATTCTCTATCATCATTCACACCTTCTGCCTCCTACCAAATAGCCACTAGAATCCCTCGTAGAAACTTTCCAACCACACAACCGCTAACCTACTCACAGGAGATAACCCACCTGTGGAAATCACCAACTGACACCTTCCAACGATGTTGTAGTACACACACTCTACAACATCAATACCCCATCCTAAGCCTGTTCTCATTCACCAACATTACCAGTCTGTTCGCTCCCCATGGACATCTACTAAATGCGCTAAATATCTTCTAATTCACCATTATGCTGCCACTCTCCCACTTTGGTTGACCTGATTCCTTTAAGCACCACCTGACTTCCTTCATCGTATGCTACCCATTTCAATATCATTCTCTGTAGATCTTAAACCAGCAGGTCACCACGACTTCAAACTCTCTGAGGATCATCTTTCTAGAGTTGCCTTCATCATCAATACTTATCTAATACTGAACCACCGCACCTCACGGTCTCTATCAACCACATTCTTCAATACTTCTTCACAATACTCTGACCCCGAGCAATCGAAGAAACCATGGCACTAACGAACTTAACACATTCCATTTGATCAATGACGACGATATCATATAACAGGTGAATATCCCACCTTACTTGAAAACACCAAGTCTTACTACTTTATCAATCCAAAACCTGACCATTTATAATCCGAATGTCTTTCCTCTGTCGGAACTAAAATACTGAAATCTCGAAATCATACTCTGAGAATACCTCATTTCAATTCATTCATTGCTTCGACGTATGGACAAGCATCCTACCATCACACTCATATCGCGCGATAATTAATCGTAAGAATCATCACTACCTGAGCATAGCCTTAAGGCTCTCAGAAACACAACTACTGAGTTGAAACAACATATTATCCTTCTGCAGGGCTACAATAATAGCCCCAATCAATTACGCATGGAAACCATCACGCACCCTATCAGTAGCACCATTTTAATTCCTCAAATTCCTGATTCATAGCAAGCGCTTCGCGGAGTGTAAGATTGAGCAGGAATAAACATAGGCATAAGCCTTAAAGGAATCGAATCGCACGATGAAGAATCAAGTAGGGAAGTACTCCTAACAGACTTGTAGCCTCTCGAAGATAAGTACAGACGTCTCTGTACCTATCCGCAAGACTCTACTAGACTTGCTCATGACTCGTGAAACCTAAGGGAACCTAGTGCTCTGATACTATGTTGTCACGACCCAAAATCCATAAGGTTGTTAAGCTAAATTTCCTGTTTTAGCATTTTTGAAATCATTACCTTTCACTTTAACACGTAACAACTAAATAAAACCCATTAAGTAAAAATAACAGTCAAATACTCCATTTTTTATAAAGTGCATCCCAACACATCCCAGAACCCGGTGACACAAGTACATAAGCAATTTCTAAGAATTTTACAAATTCTACAAAGATTTTCCGAAATACTAATTGGACAAGGAATAAAAATGACAATACAATACATAAAGGAAGACTCTTCCGACTACGGGTCGTCTCCGAGTGATGCAGCTCGTCTAAGTCTCCAAGTCAGCCAAATTGCTATGAAGGTACATGTGCAACAAAATGCTCAGAAAGTGTAGGATGAATACGAAAATAACATGTACTCAGTAACTATCCCCCCTAACCTCAGAGAGGTAGTGACGAGAAGTCGAATTAGACACTTGTTATGAGTCGGTTAATTATAATCAAGTGAGGTGCTACGCATGAGTATCATAGAAAATTAAATAATAATCAGGGATAAGAAACATCAGACTTATTTCACATTTTACACATCAATTCTTCTTCTTTTTAACTGGCCATTAAAAAAAATTTTAGGCCGATAAACATGTATAAATCACAGGAAATACGTAGCATTTATCATGCGCAAACAAAGTGTCGAGGGTCGAACGGCACGGGCCAACAATAATAAATTGTGCACTGCCGAGGGTCGAAGGCTCGAACCATAGATGCATCTATTTTCCCCCGCTCGCAAATCGATCATGCGACGCGGTCAACATAATAATAATAAAGCTAACCAACTCGCAAATCATACATGCGACTCAGGTGCTCATATGTACACGTATACACGTAATAAATCCGCATTTTTATCAAGAAAACAGCTTCTCAAGAAAATGATAAAATTCTCTTTAGGTGAAAATGAAGATAGTATATAAATCATTTCTGAGAATTCATTTGCCACGTTTGACGAGGTTTCAAATATTAAAAATCTGGTCGGAACACAATGCAAGGAAGAATAAATTCTCTTTCTAGATGATTAAGAAAATGAACTCTAGTCTTCTTAGCTATTCAATTACTACTTCGATTATATTAGCGGTCTAATATTACTGGCAAGATCACAAGTACAACAAGTAAGGCATGCTAGTGGGTCCTAGACTACCCGAACATAAGAATATTAGTAGCTACGCACGGACTCCCGTCACCTCATGCGCACGTAGCCCCCGCAATTAATAGCATGTATTCATTTAGTTCACCTATGGGGACAATTCCCCATCAAAAAGTTAAAAAGGAGACTTACCTTGCTCCGAAATTCCGTAACCGGCTTCCAATCCCTTCCGATAACTCAAATCATTGCACAACGCTCCGAAACTAGCCAAATAACGGCAAACTAATGAAAATATACTCTAATACTTGTTAAAAATTCAAATTATATAAATTCGTAACTCCGATCGAAAAGTTGACCAATTTACCCTCGGGCCCACGTGCCTGGATTCCGAAATTTTTTGAAGATAATGATTACCCATGACTATAATTTACTCTTAATTTCATGCTCAATTTCGTGGTCAAAATCCAAAATATCAGTCTCTAGGTCTTCTACCAAAAACCCACAATTTCAACTAATTTATATGTTCTAATCCATATATACTCATTTATTTAACTCAAAATTGTGAAGAAAACACTTACCACATTTCATATGGTGAAAATCGCCTCAAAATCGCTTTAATCCGAGCTCCATAGCTCCAAATATGCTAAAAATGGCCGAAACCTCTATATATAACTTCTTCCCAGGTATTTACTCATCGCGATCACGGAAAATGCTTCGTGATCGCGAAGTACAAAAATTTCCAACCCAAAATTTTCTCTTCGCGATCGCGAAGAACAAATGCCCAGCTCTTCAGGACAGCCTATAGTAAAATGGTCATAACGTTTTGCAAATAACTTCAAATGACAAATGGTTTAATGTTCTTAAAACTGAACTCCAAGATCTACAACTTTCATGGTTTGATAATCTCTCAATTTCTTATATATTTTGAGATATAAGCTTCCAAAGTTAGCCCTGTGCAACACAAATTTCTTCTTTATCTTTCCGGACACCCTGTAGTAAAACAGCTATATCTCTTTTTACACAAATACAAATGTTACATGGTTTACTTTTCCAGAAACTAGACACAAATAGATACAACTTTTATTTTTACACCACCTCAAAATTCTTTATAGATTATGAGATATAAGCCTCTGAATTCGAGTCAGTGCAGCAGAACATTTCCTCTATCGCGATTCACTGGCCCATTTCTCTCATTTTACTCCCCGCGATCGCGTAGCACACCGCTGTAGCCAAAAACCAGCCGCTATAAATGTCCTAGAAATTGTACGAAACCACCTGAAACTCACTCGAGCCCCTCGGGACCCCGTCCAAACGTGCCAAAGAGTCTGAAAACGTATCACGGACATAGTTGAGGCCTCAAATCACATCAAACAACATCGAAATCACGAATCGCACCCAAATCCAAGCTTTATGAACTTCGAAATTTCAAACTTCCACATCTGATGCCGAAACCTATCAAATCACGTCCGATTGACCCCAAATTTTGCACACAAGTCATATTCGACATTACAGACCTGCTCCAACTTCAGGAATCGCATTCCGACCCTGATATCATAATTTCCACTTCCGGTCGGATTTCTCTAAAACATTCAAATTTCTATCTTTATCCAAATGACTTCAAAATGACCTACGGACATCCGAATTCATTCTGATCGCGCTCCCAACTCCTGAATCACCATACGAAGCTATTCCTAGACTCGGAATCCCATAATATATACCAAAACTCTCCCGGGTTATCCAAAGCCCGATCCGTACATATGCCGAAGTTCGAAATCGTCATATGAACCTGCAGGAACCTTCAAATCCTTATTCGGAGGTCATTTACTCAGAATTCCAATCTTAGTCAATTTTTCCAACTTAAGGCTTTTAAAATGAGAATTTTCCTTTCAATTTCACTATGAACTTCCCGAAATTAAATTCCGACCACACCTACAAGTCATAACACCTGAAACGGAGTTGCTCATGACCTCAAACCGCTAAACGACGCGCTAGAGCTCAAAATAACCGGTCGGATCGTTATAATGCACATCTGCATAGTACCATCTTTTTTTTTCACAAACAAAACTGATGCACCCCAGGTGACATACTAGGCCTAATAAACCTTTATCAAGGAGTTCCTGAAGTTGCTCTTTCAATTCTTTCAACTCAGCCGGTTCCATATGATACGAAGGAATAAAAATGGCTTGAGTGCCCAGCACCAAGTCAATACCGAAATCAATATCCATATCGGGTGGCATACCCAGCAGGTCTGCAGAAAATACATCCGTAAAGTCTCGCACTACCAGTACTAAATCAATAGGAGGAGTACCTACATCAACATCTCTCACAAAGGCTAAATATGACAAACCTTCTTCCCAACCATACGTCGGGCCTTTAAATAAGAAATTACCCTGCTAGTAACATAATCTAGAGAACCTCTCCATTCGACCTTCGGCAACCCCGGAATTACCAATGTCATGGTTTTACGTGATAGTCCAAAATAGCATGACACGGATAAAACCAATCCATACCCAGGATTACATCAAATTCAACCATACTGAGCAACATGAGATCAACTCTATTCTCCAGTCCCCCAATAGTTACCACACACGAATGATATACACGGTCCACAATAATAGTATTACCCACATGCGTGGATAAACGAACAGGTGAAACTAAGGATTCACGGGGCATATCTAGATCACTGCATCTGAAGACTCCATGTGGCACACTTAGACAATACATGTGATCACTGCATCTGAAGCAACAATATCAGGTCTGGAACGAAAAGCATATAATTGGGCCTAACCACTACCTGATCAGCCTCTCCCTCTTGGGCGACCCCTAACTGACTGAGCTCCACCTCGAGCT
Source organism: Nicotiana knightiana (assembly GCA_005239525.1). NCBI lineage: Eukaryota > Viridiplantae > Streptophyta > Magnoliopsida > Solanales > Solanaceae > Nicotiana > Nicotiana knightiana. Next base: position 65,538 of record ML416955.1, on the reverse strand, counting down.
GGCTAGGCGGGTGGTGGAGAAACTGGTGGAAAAGTAGTAGCCTGACTCCTCTATTAAAATGGACCTCGAGTAAGGCGAGGACAAAATTTCCTCATATGACCCAGCTCTCCAAACTCATACCACTCCTTCCCAAAGAAAGTGGCGAGTTCTGAGGCGGACCTCGAGAACCAGAATAACTATTAGAAGAACCTGGTACAGATGATCCCTGAAGTGAAGGAGCACGGGGCGTACTCTGGGCTGGAAGGTAACCAAGAGATGGTTGACCCTGACGAGAACTATATGAACCATGGCTAGGTGATGCACCAGGGTGAACTGGATATCCCGTCCAAGCGTGTCTGTAAGAACGACCCCTACCACGTTAAAATTGACCCCTTGAACGGACACCGCTTGAAACACCTGGTCACGAGGCCTCTTGGCCTCCCTCTCTCTAGGTTCCTGGCTATAGACCATCTCTATCTGCCGAACAATGTCAACTACCTCATCAAAATCAGCACCAGGTACCCTTTCCCTAGTCATAAGTAACCGCAACTGACATGTAAGGCCATCAATGAACATCCTAATCCTCTCCCTATCAGTGGGAACCAACCAAACTGCATGATGAGCGAACTCAAAAAATCTCATCTCGCATTGTGTCACAGACATGCCATCCCGACGTAACTTCTCAAATTGCTTGCGTAGCTCCTCTCTGCGAGACTGCAGTACAAACATCTCCAAAAAGAGAACGGAGAACTCCTGCCATGTAAGTGGTACTGCACCGACCGGCCTACGCCTCTCATAAGCCTCCTACCAACTGAAGGCAGCTCTAGAAAACTAAAAAGTAGTGAACGAGACCTCACTTGTCTCCAGAACACCCGCTGTCCGAAGCATCCGTTGGCACTTATCCAGAAAACCCTGAGCATCCTCTTACTCAGCACCACTAAATGATGGAGGTCGAAGCCTCCAAAATCTTTCAAGTCTCCTCTACTCATCATTTGCCATAACGGGGACTACCGAGGCCTGAGCAGCTACAACTAGCTGAACAGTTAGTGCCCCTGGTATCTGAAGTCCCTACACTACATAATTTGGGGTACGGGTAACCGGGGTATTAGTGCCTCCCCCGACCTGAGAAGTGGTAGGTGCGGCCTGAGTCGAAACCACCTGAGCAAGGCCAGTATAAACAATCAATATATGGTCCAGAGCATCCTGAAGGCTTGGAATCACAATGGACACAGCTGGTTCCTAAGTTGGTTGTGTCAGCTCAGCTATATCTGGAATCTGCTCCTGAGCTGAAGCAACTGTTGGTGTTACAGGTTCTGCTCCAATTGATGTATGGCCTACACCTTCACCTCTACCTCGGCCCCGGCTTCTACCACGACCACGTCCTCTCGTGTCCTCACTAGTGGCCGACTGACAATCCAATCCAGTAGTACGTGTCCTCACCATCTGTGAGAGAATAGAATAATAGAAATTTAGTTCCCGGAATCAAGAAATTTGCACGACAAAATACAAGAAGGTGAAATTTTCCTAAGGGTTCGGAAACCTCTCGAAGATAAGTATAGACATCTCCATACCAATCCGCAAGACTCTACGAAACCAGCTCATGACTCGTGAGACCTATGTAACCTAGAATCTGGGTAACGACCTGACCGGTCATTTTGAGAATTTGCACTTCTCTCTGTAGTATACGTGCATGATTAGCTCTGTATGATGTATTATAACTTATGTGAATCGTCGCTTTTGGTTTTTAGGTTATTCGAATCCGGTTTGGAAGAATGAATTTCAATGTTGAAACTTTAAGTTGAAAGAGTTGACCAAGTTTGACATTTTGTGAATTTGACTATGGAACGGAATTTTTATGGTTCCGTTAGGTCCGGATGGTGATTTTGGACTCGGGCGTATGCCTAGATTTGCATTTGGATATTTCTAGAAGGTTTCAGCACAAGTTGGCAAAAATTGGAAATTTAAAGGTTTGGAAAGTTCATAAGTTTGACTAGAAGTTGAATTTGAGGATATCAGATTCGGATTTTGGTTTCGGGAATTTGAGATAGCTTCGTCATGTCATTTGGGACTTGTGTGCAAAATTTGAGTTCATTCCGGGATGATTTGAAATATTTTTGGAAATTTAAAGTTCAAAGTTCTTAGATTTCGATTTGAGGTGTGATTAGTGCAAAATTTATGTGTGTATTGAGGCCCCGAGTAGGTTCGTGTTATGTTATGTGACTTGTTGGTATGTTTGGACGGCATCCCGAGGGGCTCGAGCGTGTTTCGGATTGTTGCTATTGCTGGTTCTGGTGTGACCTCACCTGCGGTTGGTTTGCATAGATGCGATGGCCTCTGAAGCGAAGAAAGGGTTGCAGAATAGAAAATAGTGTTGGGTGAGGAAGTCCGCAAAAGCGGAGGTTTGGGCGCATATGCGGATGCGCAGGTGCGAGGTGATGGCGCGCAGGAGCGAGATATTTCGCAGGTGCGGATGGTGGCTCGCACCTGTGATGTCGCAGAAGTGGGTATGTTGTTCGTAGGTGCGAGGGTCTAGTCCTCAGATGATTCCACAGAAGTGGGGGTTATGTCGTAGAAGCGGCGCTGCAAAACCGGTTAATGTGTCGTAGGTGCGGAAGCGCTGGACAGAGGATATAAAATCGAGGGTTTTGGTATTTCTTCATATATTGAGATGTGGGACTCAGATTGAGGCGATTTTTGGAGAAAAGGTCATCACAAGGATTGCGGTAAGTTTTCTCTACTGGGCTTTGGTTATATTTCACGAATCTATCCTCAATTTGGCAATTGGTTGATGAATTTTAAAGAGAAATTGGGGGTTTTGGCCTAAACTTTCGTAATACAAATTTTTGAGTTTTGAAAATCGATTTGGAGTCGAATTTGAGTGAAATTAGTATGGTTGGACTCGTAATTGAATGGGTTGTCAGATTTTATGAGTTTTTTTGGGTTCCGAGGTGTAGGCCCAGGTTGGTCTTTTTGGCCGATTTCGGGTTTTGATTCATGATTTGATCTTTTACGATCGTGATTGGTTCCTTTAGCATTAATTGATGTATTTGAATTTTTGTTGGTTAGTTTCGAGCCGTTCAGAGGTTGGAACGCGCGTGATCGCATATTTGGAGCATCACTTGGCTTTCTCGGCATTGGTATTGGCTCGTTCGAGGTAAGTGACTCCTCTAAACATACTGTTAAGGGTATGAAACCCGAAATACATGATATGTGATTGGTATTGAGGTGACACACATCCTAGGTGACGGGTGTGGGTGTGCACCATGTGAATTGGGACTCTATTGTTTCCATGGCACTGTATAGTAGTCCTATTTTGTTAAATATCTATTTTTTCACCATGCGATAAAGTAAATGAGTTGTAAATCATGCTAGATATCATGCTTAGTCTTTATGTTGATACTGTTGGGACCCATAGTGGTCATTTCTTTCTGTCATTTCATTGATTTTATTAATATTTCGTACTCAGTCAAATTCATGCATTCATATCATATCTCAGTCTCAGTTTTTAATTATTGATACATCATATCATTATTGTCGGGCTAGTGTCATGACATTGTGAGCCCGTGAGTGAAACTGGAGAGACTGATGACTGAGTGACGCCGGGGGGTACGTTTGTGAGGTTATTGATACTATAGAATGTGCGTTGTCCGTGCAGCACGTGAGTTTTCCATGCGGATCCAGATATTGATATTATAGCATGTGATTTGTCCGTGCGGATTATAGAGCTTGGGATGTAGGTGCCCCTCCAAAGTCTGTACACCCCTAGGGAGCGCCGCTGATTATATTGAGGGATGGATCTTCGCTGGACATGGATCTTGTCTGAAGCATTTATATACCTGGAGAAGGATCTTCTTCATGGGGCCGGATTGGCTTTCGTCAATACTGAGTGACTGATGGTTAGTGATGTATATATTCCTGGATGGATCTTCCCTGGGCCGTATACAGTACCGAGTGGTTGAGCATGATAAGTGGAAAGTGTGAAACATTGAGATTGAGTACTCTAAGAGTATGAGTACATGATTGATCTCCTAGATACGTGGTATTTTCATGCACACATGACATACAGGCGTAGAGATGCATTTTGCCTCATGTTATAGGGTATCATGTCATTCATGAATTATTATAAACATTGATATATGGGCATAGAGAGTTATTTTATACTTGTTATTTGGAAAGAAAATGAAATAATTTTATTCATTATGGAAAGGATATTTGGAAAAATTACAGTTTTCAAACTTACTCGTACTTTTGGCATTTTCGGTAAGAGATGTGGCATTTTTCACTGAGATACTTGAAAAGCATGACCATTTGCTGGAACTACGAACGAGCTGAGCATTTTTACCTTACAGATACCTCTTTTGTACTTGTATTATGTTGTTATGAACTATTAGTGAATTATTGGTATTGAACCCAACCTAGTGTTAGCTCGTCACTGCTTTCAACCTAAGGTTAGGTTTGTTACTTACTGAGTACATGGGGTCGGTTGTACTCATACTACACTTCTGCACCTTGCATGCCGATGTTGGCTGGTGATGTTGTTGCGTTCAATGGTAGCTGGATTGAAGATGTACCTGTGTTCCGGTTGAAGCTTCCCTCTTTTGTGGTAGCATTGGATATATAAAACTCTATTTATGTACTTTTCAAATAGACTATGTATTTATTTCATTTCTGTTTGTAAACTCTATTCTTAGAAGCTCATGATTTGTACTACTAGTCCTTGGGAAATGAATAAAATTCAGTAAATTACTCTTATTTAATTGTCTTGTTAATATTATTAAAATTGGATAATTATTAGTTGGCTTACCTAGCGGGTTGGGTTAGGTGCCATCACGACTAGTGGAATTTTGGGTTGTGACAAGTTAGTATCAGATCTCTAGGTTCGTAGGTTCTTCAAGTCATGAGCGAGTGTCTAGTAGAGTCTTGCGGATCGGTATGATGACGTCCATACCTATCTTCGAGAGTCTACAGGACATTTAGGATATACTTCCCATCTTTCTTTCCTTATCGTCTTGCATTGATTCAGCTTGAAGTGTAACTCTTTGAATTCCTTCCACACATTCGTATACGTACATGAGCGCTCGGTTTCAGTTATGCATCGGCGGCTTATGGTCCCATGGTTGAGGTGCGAGATGTGATTTTGGTATGCTGATGATGGGCCAGTCTGGAGGACTTGAGGTCAGGTTTTGACTGTAGCTTGAGCACAGAGATTTCGATTGTACGACCATGTGCTTTTGGGACTTATATGTCCGTTGTTGTCTCTATTAGTGGAACTTGTGATCGGATGGTTATGTAGTGAGTATGATGTGACTTCGAGATGTGTTCAGATTGCTCCAATGTGACGAGAAGAGTTTACTTGAGATGTAGAAAGGGCTATTGGGTGTTTGGTTTCTGTCTTAATATGACGTATGGTTCCGAGTTCTAAGTGTATTAAAGGATCTTTTATGTTGCTTAATGTCGAGAAGAATTAGGTTCTCGTGTCTTTGTTGAGATCAGACTCAAGAAGAATAAGTGATTGAGTAGTAGTGGTGGTTGTGAAAGGGTATGAAGAGATATCAGATCGAGGCTAAGCAGGTGGGTTACCTCCGCGAGGTGTCCTGAGGTTGTGTTGTCCCTATGATGTTTTTACCGAGATTTATTTTTACCAGTGAAGGATATATGTTGCAATTTGAGTTTGGATTGCTTGTGGAAGTTGGATTGACTATTAAAAGGGTGAATGCGAGAGTTGCATATAATTTGAAGTATTAGATGGTTTGCGTTATAATAGCTAAGGAAGGATTTTATTGAATCTCACTGAGGTATTATGGCAACAATAGAGTATAGGCATTGTGAGTTATTGTGTGTTTTGATATATGGATTTGAGCCAAGTGGGGGAGTCTTCTATCGCCGATTTGATTGCACGATTACGTGTTGTATTGGTTTCGGTTTGAGGTATACTAATGTATCAGTTATGACTGCGGGGGTTGAGATTGAGGATAACTCGAGTAAAGGAATTTCTGGATACATGCTATATTATACTCTATGGGTATGTGGGAATCATTTAATGATTGAGTTGCTATTTGTAAAGGAGGTTATGTGCGTGAAGTAGGAATTTGCTTGGTTGCTTAGGAGTTTGGGTTACTCCCTTGGGTGTTTGTCACGCCCCAAAATCCCATCATCGGGTCGTGATGGCATCTAACGTTGAACCCGCTAGACAAGCCAACGTATATAGCTAAACTAGCATAAAATCTCAACTTTCCAGAATAAGCTAAAACGCTTCGAAATTAAATCAGCGGAATAAATACAGTTTAAGCTAATTAAATACAATCACAATATAACGACGCAAAATTTCCCAAAACCTGGAGTCACAAACTCACGAACTGTGTAAGAGTGCTAAATACAAGTCTGAAAGGAAATACATGTCTGCCTTCGAAACTAAAGGAAAAACAAGACGGAATCGAAGACAAGGGGATAGAAGAGACACCAAGGCCCACGAATGCCAGCGGGTATACCTTGAAGCCTCTATGATGAACTGGAAGACACTCCCATTAATAATGTCCTCCGGGTCCGGCTGCGTAATCTGCATAACATAAAAGAAGTGCAGGTGTAGCATCAGTACAACCGACCCCATGTACTGAGTAAGTGCCTGGCCTAACCTCGCCGAAGTAGTGACGAGGTTAGAACCAGGCTACGAAATAAACCTGTGCAGTTCAAATAAATATATATACATATATACAACGAATAGGAAATGTAGGGAGAAAACAATTAAGAAAGGAAGGAGAACATGTTGTGGGGAGATGACAATTTCATATAAGAAATCTTAATAAGGAAACGAACAACAAGCCAGCATATCAATAAGGACAGGAAATCACAAACTCGCACGGCATCACCCTTCGTTCTTTTACTCTCTTCCTCACTATGCAATGTAATATAATCAATGTAAATCATGGCACGGCATCACCCTTCGTGCTTTTACTCTTGTCCTCACTATGTAATGTATAATCAATGTAAATCATGGCACGACATCACCCTTCGTGATTTTACTCTCTTCCTCACTATGTAATGTATAATGTAATCAATGAATATCGGTACAGAATGGTGCATCGTACGGCACGGCACCACCCTTCGTGCTTTAACACTCTTCCTCACCCAAACAGCAATCACAAACAACGGGCAAGGGAGTAAACAAAATAGAAATAGAAATCCCGGCAAGGGAAGCATCAATTAAACAATCAAATCCCGGCAAGGGTATATTTCAATAACTCTTTCTCTTTCTTTCACTTTCATTTCCATGATTTATTCTATCACTTGAGCCAACGCTCCAAAGACTGTAATATCTCATATTTCTTCATTATTCATTTCACAATCTGAGCCAATGCTCCAAAGATGTTTAAACAATACAATTCCCTTCACATATTCTTCACAACATATAGAAATCATCAATTAAGCATGGGAATTACCACAAAATAAGAATATTCACAATATAAGGCCTCACGGTCATGCTAGACACCAATGTATAGATACTCGTCACCATGCCTATAACTCGTACTCTACAATTAGAAAGTAGCAATCAAGACTCAACTCCTATTTCCTCAAGCTAAGGCTAGACCGAACACTTACCTCGGGTCCGAAGTATAGCAATCAACCTTCTAACACTGCTTTTCCTTTAGAATTTGACTCCGGAATGGTATTATCTAGGCATAATCAACTCAAGTATATCAATAAGGATTCAAATATTCAATTACATGGCCTAATTATCCATTTCCTAGCATACTTTAATTTTATCAAAATTCGACCCCAGGCCCGCTCGCTCGGATTCTCGAAACTTTCGAAGGAAACACTCGCCCAAGGCCTAAGGATCATAAATACACGATTTTACTTGATTTCATGGCCAATTCACTGAAAATTCTAAGGTGATCACAAGTTCTAGGTTACTACCCATTTTCTTGAATTTTTGGCACTAATTTGTGTAATTAATTAGGCTAAGATACATGCATAAAGCAAGCTTATGGGTGGTAACTACTTACCTTGCAAGACCTGGTCGAAAGTTCTCAACAATGGAGGAATTCGTCTAAGGAAGGAGATGAAAAATGAGAGAAACGGGTTTAAAACCCGTATTTAGTCTCACTGCCTAAATAGTGATCGCACGTGCGATGGATGCGACCGCACCTACGGTCTCGCACTTGGGAGGAGAACCTCGCACCTACGGAACTGGGTTGGGGGTCTGGAATCGCACCTGCGAAAGGGGAGACCGCACCTGCGATCTCACTCCTGCGAGAAATGCGACGCTCCTGCGATGGCTGGCCAGGCCACTGGTGATCGCACATGCGATGCATGGGACCGCATTTGCAGTCTCGCACCTGCGATGCTGGGCAACCGCACCTGCGGTCACACCAGAGCAGGTGCACCAGCAGCTGAGTTTGCTGGTTTTTAGCCCCGTTAGGTGCCGGGAAGGCACCTGGGCCCACCCGAGCCCTAATCCAAGTATACCAACGAGTCCCAAATCATAATACGGACTCGTTCGAGCCTTCGGAACACTCAAAACAACGCTAAAACTCGAAATCACACCCCCAAACCTCAAGAACCAACTTAGGAAATTTTAAGTTTTCTAACCTCGCTAACAACGTGCCGAACTAACCTATACATCTCGGAACGACACCAAATTTTACAGATTACTCACACAACATCCTACGAACTTTCTCGTGCAATCAAATCGCTGACATAACATCATACACATAGAAGTAAACCTCAATATCCATGAATTCTATCAAATTTCATAAAACATCAAATTTTCCATTTTTAAGTCTGAAACACGTTAAATGAAATCCGATTTCAACCAAACTTTACAGAAAGTGCTTAAACCATATATAAGACCTGTATCGGGCTCCGGAACCAAAATACAGGCCCGATACCATTACTTTCAAATCAAATTTCATTTTCAGTTTCCTTAAATATTTTCAGAAAACAATTTTACTCAAAAAATCATTTCTCGGGCTTGGGACCTCGGAATTCGATTACAGGCATACGGCCAAGTCCTATATTTTCCTACGGACCGTCCGGGACCGTCAAATCACGGGTCCGGGTCCGGGTCCGGTTCCGTTTACCCAAAATGTTGACCAAAGTAAAATTTATTCATTTTAATATCATTTTTCATAGAATTTCATATTTAATATGTCCGGATACGCGCCTGGACTGTGCACACAAATAGAGGCAATTATAAATGAGGTTTTCAAGGCCTCGGAAGTACGGGACGGATAATAACATAAGTGATGACCCTTTGGGTCGTCACAGTGTTGGTGTGCTAATGGGGCACAGGTCGTTCGGTCCAACGGGTCAGTTTCATTGAGATTTTAGTAGAGTGAATGACTTTCGAGAATGGTTCTAAGGGATTCAAAATTTAAATGTAGCGATTTGCATTTTTCAAGATTGGTATATGGCTAGAAACTGAGAGCTACATTGGACGGTGTTGAGACTTGTGACATTTTTATATCATTGGAAATTATGCATTTCAGTATCAAGGAGGTGAAGGAAACAGTTTTAGGTTCACATAAGGTCTCTTTAGAGCGGGTGTCCCGGTTGTGGTGCTTCGGGGTGCTTAAGAGGGAAGTTTGCGGCTTATAGGCCTTAGGGCATTGGGGTTTTATACTAGGGTCTTTTGTGTGGTGAATTTTGGTTAGGCATCATGGTGTTCTATTAAGGAGAAGTATCAATTTGAAGTAAAGTTGGAAAAGACTTGGAGAAATAGGACAGCTTGGTAGTAGGTTGGATCAGCACAATAATAGGTATGATCGGTTCTCAAGGTAGTTATGGCGTGGGTAGTCTTTATAAGTGTTTCATGGCAATGCTCTTGAGTTTTTGGCGACCTGAGCGGCTTGGGTTGAGTTGGAGGGATTCGCTTCTGATAGCTTGATTATGTGCAAATGAGTTTCGAAGAGTTCTCAATGATTTCTACCACGGATCGAGGGGGTATGTTTCCTACCTGCGTGAGGAATATGTTGCGTATTGAGATTTTCTCCGGGATGGGATCAATTGGAAGGTTTTTGACTGATCGGGTATATATTTTGCTCATCACTCAGAGCTGATTATGAGATTCTTGTACTCTTCACGAGATTGTATTGGTAAAAAATAAACTTCACGCGTGTAATAATTTTGGTGACAAGTCAATCTATGTGGGTCAATGAAAACATGATAGTTGATCAGAAGTTTAGAAAGATGTACAGGGCAAAGAGGAACGGAATAGCATGAACACAATACAATTAGATGCGGGAGTTCCAGTATAATTGAGGAGGTAAAGAGACAGGGTCAGAATGAACCAAGGCAGAATAAAGGGAAGATTCAAAGGTCTTCAATCAATGAGCTAAACGTTAAATAATATTCACGAAACAGTTATGATTACCAATTGTAACATTACGTAAATGATATTATTAGTAATTAATGCTCAATAATTAAGAAGAATAGACGTTATATTAAGGAATTCCCTATAAAAGGGAGTAAAACCTCACTTGTATGGACACGTTCGAACCACTACTGAAATACACTTACTTTTATGTTATCTTATTGTTTTCTTATTTACAAGTCTAAATCCTATTATTAGCTAATTTCTTTGGTTATCAGATACCCGAGTACTTCTTAAAATAGCTTTGATAAAGAATCCAATTCTTTGGTTAAGCAAATTGGTTTTGTTACTGGAAATCTGATAATCTTTATTTTTTCGCGAATAACCTTATTGAATCATGTCGAATACCAACGAAAACAACCAACAAACAAATGAAACCCCAGTTCAATCGCCTCAGGGATCCCCACGAGGTTTAAGGGAAAAATCCCCAGAAATATCTACAACTCACAACGATGATCAAATTGGAAACGAGCAAACAGGAGATCAAGACCCTGTGAAGCAGTTGGTTGGTGAATCTATGAGTGAAGCTCTTCAAGCTTTCATGAGGGGGATACCAACTGTGTCGCCTATGCCTCCTCCAAACGACACCACGACTGAAGAAAATCCATAATCTGGACTAGAAAATTCCGGAAGTAGAGGCACTCTAAATGAATCACTTGGAGGAAGACCAGGTATGTCTAATAATTCAGATTTACAATCTGTAATACTAACCTTGCAGAAACAGGTGAAGGAATAAAACGATCGCATCAAGCAAATTCCTGGAGTACCACCTGTCATCAAGGGTATTGATATTGATAAATACTCTTAACAACCCTGGAAGCCAAGTGCAGCACCTTTACCGATTCCCAAGAAATTCAATGCCTGACATACCAAAGTACGATGGGACAACTAATCCACGCGATCATGTTACTGCTTTCACCACAGGAGTAAAAGGCAACGACCTAACTAAGCAAGAAATTGAATCCGTGTTGGTCAAAAACTTTGGAGAAACACTCACCAAAGGAGCATTAACATGGTATTCTCTGTTGCCCGAAAATTCTATTGATTCTTTTGCTGAGCTTGCAGATTTGTTTATAAAAGCACATTTTGGTGCGCAAAAAGTGGAAAAGACAATGGAAGACATATTCAAAATAAAATAGGTAGATACGGAGTTGCTTCGTGAATTCGTAGACAGGTTTCAACGTGAAAGGATTATTCTACCAAGAGTACCTGACAATTGGGCAGTTATGGACTTTGCAAGTAATTTGAACGATCAAAGCTCTGAAGCCACGAGGAGACTCAAAGAGAGCTTGAGAGAGTTCCCAGCTACGACATGGAACGATGTTTATAATAGGTACAACACCAAATTACAAATTGAGGAAGACACTATTTCCCAATCAAAAGCAGAAGACAGGATGAGTTCTAGACGCTTCAAATCAGAAAGGAGAACTGGCAAAAATAGGTACGACCATACATTGGACCTTCGGGATGAGAGGCTCGTTCCAAATTTGAAAACCCATGGTCTGATCACAGACCGTCGAATAAAGATTCGAGCTCATCATCATCAAGATCCAGAAAGGATCGAGATGAGCGAAATAGAGGTAACATAAGAATTGGAGACTACAATTTCAATGTAAGTACTTACGAATTAATTACAGTATTAAGAAATATGTGTGATAAAGTTCGATGGCCCAAATAAATGAAATAAAATCCAAACAGAAGGAACCTAGACTTACTAGTGTGAATTTCACAATGATCATGGGCACAAAACATCAGACTGCAGGTTATTGCAAGGTGAGGTAGAACACTTATTAAAACAAGGTTATCTAACAGAACTGTTTAGTGAAAAAGGTAAACATGCATATATGAAGAATAGGCAGGAGCCCCCAAAACCACCATATCCGAAGAGAACTGTAAATGTGATAAATGGAGGAGAGGAGCTAAATGGTGTAACTTATACTTCAGTAAGAAGGATGACCAAGTTCACAGTGGCCCAAGGGAAATGGACTCGTGAGACTTTGGAAGCTGACAGCATCTCATTCGACGACTCGTATGCTGATGGATTACTGCTTCCACATAACGACGCACTAGTAATATCTCTAATTATACATAACACTAACGTAAAAAGAGTATTGATTGATCTAGGTAGCTCGGACAATATCATTTTGTTGGGGGTTATGGAAGAGATTTTAATGGGGGACCGGATTGGACAAGTCTACTGTCATAACAAAAGGAGAAATTGAGCTTAATACCTATGCAGAAGGTGTCGTCAAGGAAATAAAATTACAAGTTATAGATACAGATATGGCTTATAATGTAATCATGGGGAGACCATGGATCCATGACATGGATACAGTACCATCCACCCTGCATCAGATAATCAAATTCCCTTCCAGATGGGGAATCCAGCAAATTCAAGGTGATCAGCAGACTTCAAGAAACATCAACTCAGTGATGCATCCCAATAAAAAAGAAATAACGGAGGAATCAAAAGACGAGGGAGAAACTCGAACAGACACGGAAGAAAATGATCAATACACGGTGAATCAAATCACCACGGATGTCACATCAAGACATACAGACATGGATTCCATACCTGATGTTTTCAAGAATCAAAAGTGAATGAAAATATCAAGACAGCGACTGAGGAGCTCGAAGCTGTTCCACTGTTCGAGCTTAATCCTGAGCACAAAATCCACAAAGGAGCAAGGCTAAGCCCGACCAGAAGAGATAAGTTAATTAAATATTTAAAAGTTAACGCAGATTGTTTTGCTTGGTCCCATTCAGATATGAAAGGTATACCCCCAGAAGTGATGACTCATAAACTAAATGAAGACCCATCCTTCGTACTTGTCAAGCAAAAGAAAAGCAAGCAGGGATCGTTCAAGAATTAAGTGATCGATGAAGAGGGGGACTTATTGTTACAAAGTCATGCCTTTTGGCTTGAAAAATGTTGGAGCCACGTATCAAAGGCTAGTGACCAACATGTTCCAGGAACATCTGGGGAAAACAATGGAGGTGTACATTGATGACATGTTGGTAAAGTCAATGAAGGCATAAGACCATTTCCAACATCTTTCAACTACTTTCGACATCCTCTGTAGGTATAACATGAAGTTAAATCCAGAAAAATGCGCCTTTGGCGTCAAATCAGGTAAATTTTTGGGTTTTCTCATATCAAATAGAGGCATTGAAGTAAATCTTGCTCAAATTAAAACTATTGAATAAATACCTGATGTATTACCGAGCAAAAAAGAAGTTCAAAGATTAATAGGTAGGATTGCATCTTTAGGAAGATTCGTCTCCAGATCTTCAAAGAAGAATCTTAAATTCATCTTAGTACCAAAGAAGCAGAATCAGCTCGAATGGACTGAAGAATGTCAACAAGCTCTTAAAGACTTGAAGTCTTATCTATCGAATCCCCCACTACTGTCTAAACTAAAGGAAGGGGAAAGGTTATACATTTATCTTGTTGTGGCACAAATAGACATAAGTACAGTCCTGATAAGGAAGGACAAAGGTAAGCAATCTCCTATCTACTATGTAAGTAAGTCCTTACTAGATGTTGAAACTAGAAATCCTCATCTAGAAAAACTAGCCTTGGCTCTAATCATGGCAGCTAGAAAGTTAAGACCGTACTTTCAGTGTCACCCAATTACTGCTATAACTTCATATCCTTTGATAAATAATTTTTCATAAGCAAGAATTTTCAGGAAGACTGGCTAAATGGGCAATAGAACTAAGCGAATATGGCATACTCTATCAACCTAGGACTGCAATAAAATCTCAGGTTTTGGCCGATTTTGTCACATATTTTAACACTAGCTTAATTCCTGAAGTAGAAAAAGAATTACAAATATCTACCTGAGCTAATACAGGAATATGGACTCTATTCAATTACGGCTCTTCTAATATCAAAGGAGCCGGGTTTGGAATTGTTTTAATACCACCTTCGGGTGAAACGATAAGGCAAGCTATTAAATGTTATCCCATTACTAACAATGAAGCGGAGTACGAAGCTGTCATTGTAGGACTTGAATTAGCACGAGAACTCTCAATTGAGACGATTGTGATCAAAAGCGACTCTCAACTAGTAGTGAACCAGATGCAGGGGACTTATACTGGTAAAGAAATTCCAGTCATGGAAGATTATGCAAGTACCTAGAGAGGAAAACGCAGAAACGGATGCGTTAGCTAATCCGGCAGCTGTTATCGATGTAACAAATAAAGACAATGCTATTGTGATACACTTATTTCATTCAGCAATTGACCAGGACAAGAATGAGGTAACATTAAATAATCTAACCTGGGATTGGAGAAACTAAATTGTAATTTTTTTGCAGAATGGTACCATGCCTGAAGATAAGAAAGAAGCTCAAGCACTTCGTCGAAAAGCTGCACGGTAATGCCTAGTTCGTGACACTCTGTATCGCAAAATGTTTGGAGGTCCTCTAGCAAGGTGCCTTAGACCAAACCAAACTGAGTACGTGATAAAAGAAGTACACGAAGGACATTGTGGGAACCACGCAGGTGCAAGATCCATAGTCAAAACCCTAATCAGAGTAGGGTACTATTGGCCTAAGATTGGAAGAAGACATAGAAAATTTCAGCCTGCAGAATTACTACACCTGGTTGTATCACCTTGGCCATTTATGAAATGTGGAATGGATATAGTAAGACCTCTACCCCCAGCCAGAGGAAAGGTACGATTTTTACTTGTTTTAACAAATTATTTCTCAAAATGGGTGGAGGAAGATGCTTTCAAACAGGTGCAAGAAAAAGAAATGAAAAGTTTCATATGGTGAAACATCATATGTCGTTTTGGTGTACCAAAGGAAATTGTATGTGACAATGGCCCACAGGCTCTCAAATCACAGAATTCTTCCAAAGCTAGCTGATCAAACGAATCACTTCTTCACCATATCATCTCATGGCTAACGGGCAAGATGAGTCAACAAATAAAATCATTGTTAACAATTTGAAGAAACGATTGGAAAAAGCTAAGGGAAATTGACTTGAAGAACTACCAGCAGTATTATGGGCTTATAGAACTACTGCAAAGACAGCAATGGGAAAAACCCCATTCATGCTTGTTTATGGCTCCGAAGCTCTAATACCAGTGGAAATTGGTGAACCGAGCATGAGATTCACAACAACAACAGAAGAAACAAATAATGACGAGTTGAGAACAAATTTGGATTTACTCGAGCAAAGGAGAGAAGCTGCTTTAATACGCATGGCAGCTCAAAATCAAATCACAGAGTGATATTACAATAGAAAAGATCACCTCAAATACTTCAAAATTGGGACTTTGTCCTTAAGAAAGTTTTTCAATCAACAAAGGAGGCTGGAGCAGGAAAATTAAATCCAAATTGGGAAGGACCCTACAAAGTGCATGGTATTGCTAGAAAGGGAGCTTATGATCTGGAAACCATGGATGGAAGAATTTTACCAACAAGTTGGAAAGTTATTAATTGAAGAAATATTACTTCTAAAGAGAAGGAATACCCACGATCAGGTATCATTACGTTCAATTTTATTTAGTACAGTTAAAATTATGCTAACTATTTTAGATGAAGGCAAAAATCTAACCCATAACCAGATGATGATATTAGACCTGAATAGATACGAGAAAAAAACTGTATTCCCGGTCTAGGGCTACAACTTTCTGATGGACGTTTCAAAAGGTTAAGCAGTCATCATCTAAACTATATACCTTCGGGCCCCGTATGTTTTTCCTTTTCAGGAAAAGGACCACAAGAAAGAAATAATCAAGTGCTCGAGATTTCATTCTTCAAAGCTCAAACACTTGGGGGACTATACAGTATGGAAAGAGGCAAATAAGACTATCAAAAGAGTCAAAGTTCAAGCCTGAAGATCCATTTTTTCCAACAAGTCAAAAGTTATGAGTGAATCAAAGAGCCAAAGACAAAAACATAAAGCTTGATTCAGAAACCTACAAAGAACACACTCGTGAATACAAACGAATGTTTAGGTTAAAGGCAGAATTTACTTACGGGAAGAAATTCATACCCCCGTGTTTATTCAAAATCTATTGTAAGAGAAAACAGTTACGAAATAGTCATAGAAGATGTTCAAATACATGTAAAATGTTACAAAAGTTAGAATAATATTAAGACTTTCTGCAAAACATTATTCGAAAAAAACATGTGAATTCATATATCTCTTTTGTATACACCATTATGAAGTTGAGACGTCTTCTTCATTAAGTGTCGTTCATAAAAGGTCCCTCTTTATCGTGCTAATTTAAAAAAGACAAAAAATGCAGAAGCATTTTTTAATGCAAAATTAAATACCAAAGGGGTAAAACAAAAACCGGAACGTAAAGTATGCAAACACTTAAGAGTAAAACGGAAACTCGAAAAAACACAAGTCATGCTAATAAATGTAAATATTATTATATAAAAACTAAGTATTAACTTAATTTAAACCAAAAGTGTTTATACGAGTTGCCCCTAAGTTGTCATTGGGAACATACTAAAAAAAACTTCACCCCCAAAAGGGACCAGGGGTAACCACTAATTTTTCCAAAAAAGAAAAAGAGAAGGGTTGATAAACACTTTCACTATGCACTGGGAGGATTATCTTCATCAATAGGAGGAGAGGCTTGAGATGGCGAGGCTTGGGCAACAGCTTCGTCAGGAACGATCTCATCACCCATTGGAACTTCAACTTCAGGTGATGAAAAATTTTGACTTTGCCGAGACTTTTCAATCGTCTCCTTAGTCTTGGCAATTTCAACTTCTAAGTCAATATTTCCTTCGCCCATTTCCGCCAATGTGTCAAGCCGGGCATTCAAATAAGACCAACGCACATCAACAGCTGTCTTATCCTCAAGATCCACTTAATCTTTCTCCTATTGTTCAATATCGACTCTCTGCTCATCTTTTTCAACCACGATAGCATCATAAGAAGCCTGCAAAGGGACAAGAGATCTTTCCAAAAACTGAATCTTGTTTGAAGATTCACGGAGGTCCTCTTGGGTCTGGGTAAGTTATTGCACAAGTTCACCAGCATAAGCCTCCTTCTGGTCCAACAAATCCTTCAAGCTTCTTATCTCTTCAGTAGCATGGGAAAGCTGCTCTGCAAAGGAAGACTCCAGGATGTTTTTATACTTGCTTGATTGACTTGATGAAGCCTTCTCGATGGCCAATTCCACTTAAATCACTCTGATTTGCTGCTCCAAGGTACACTTCTCCTCCTCTACTGCCTCCATATCAATCTGAAGACTCTCGAATTGCTCCTTCCAGTTATCAGCCTTGGTATGATAGTCATTCGCTAATTGCTCCATATGAACGATCATTTTCATCAATTCTGTACTAATAAGATTGATCTGCAGAAAAAGAGAAGTCATATATTGGTACGGGATATATAAAAAAGGGGGTAACGGTATAATTACCTTTAAGGACGAGTATACAATCTCATTCATCCAAGTTAAGGAGATATGACTTTCCAACTTAGACTTTTCAACTGGGCCTATCAGAGGCTTCAACCACACATCCTCCTAGCTTGATTTCTTTCAGAGGCTACCTCCCGCAGGAACCTCTATTATAATTTGCTTCATCTCCCTACTATTCTAAGATCATGCTTCGACAATAGAAGGCACGGAAGTCGGGGCAGATGGCAGAAACAGCAACAGGTACGGCAGACGAAAGTTCCACTAGAGCAGATGGAGGAAAAATAGCAAGAGGTGTGTTTAACCAAGGAATTGGATTCTTAGTCAAACTTATTTTAAGAAGTACTCGGGTTTCTGATAACCAAAGAAATTAGCTAATAATGGGATTTAGACTTGTAAATAAGAAAGCAATAAGATAGCATAAAAGTAAGTATATTTAAGTGGTGGTTCGAACTTGTCCATACAAGTGAAGTTTTACTCCCTTTTATAGGGAATTTCTTAATACAACGTCTACGCTTCTTAATGATCGAGCATTAATGACTAATAATATCATTAATGTAACGTTACAATTGGTAATCATAACTGTTGCGTGAAGATTATCTAACATTTAGCTCATTGATTGAAGACCTTTGGATATGCCCTTTATTCTACCTTGGTTCATTCTGACCATGTCTCTTCAACTCCTCAATTAGACTGGAACTCCCGCATCTAATTGTCTCATGTGCATGCTATTCCGTTCCCCTTTCCCCGTATGTCTTTCTAAATTTCTGACCAGCTGTCATGTTTCCATTGACCCATGTAGATTGCCTTGTCACCAAAATTATTACACGCGTGACGTTTATTTTTTACCAATACAAGATGCTTCCTCTGAAACTGTGCCAAAGCCTCGGTGGAATAATTGTTCAATTGATTAATTGGCAGAGGAAGGAGTTGCATCTTTAGGATCGGAAAGCTCTGACTCAGGCACGGAAGGTGGATCAGTAGCTGAAACAGATTCATCGTTAGACACGACCTTTCTTCTCTGTGACCTCTGAATCAGTGAACCTTCCTCCTGCTCTTCCTCATCTTCCAAGGTCTGAGACCCACTTGCTTTCCTTTTTGATGAAGAGGAGTTCACAATAATTTCTTGGGCCTTGACCAAAGAAAGTTTCGAAGCGTATACTGCAGCAACAGAGAGCCCACAAGCGGTAAAACCTGACAAATAAAAGGGGTTAGAGAAGGTTGAAAGGAGAAAGAAAGGAAATATAAAAAAAAACTACCATGGGTTTTCACTTTCCAACAAAACTTCGCCGAGAGGTACTTCCAAGAACGTTCTTCCATTGGAGCAATCAACAACAATTTTTCTACCCAACCACGAAAACCGGAGACCTCCTCAATGGTTCCCATGGTTGCTGCAAGAAGAAAAATAATTAGTCACGGTACTGAAGATTTATTAAAAAAATATATATAAAGAAGAAAGTTAGCAAAACTGTACTCACGTGCAAAGTTCCACTTCTCAGAGAAGGGGAGTTTCTCTTCACCTACCAAACCTTTAGTAGGGACTGCAACACACCGGATATACCACCCTCTATCTTTATCATTATTAGGTATAACCAGAACTCTTTACTCCTAGCCGCAAGAGTAAAAACTCCTTGGCGGAACAACATAGGAGAATAGAGATGAATGAGATAATGAAAAGTAAAAGGAACTGAAGCTAAGGTGGCCAAATATATAAGGCATGCTACTTCCCTCCAGATAAGAGGACTGATCAATCCCAAGCACACATTAAAAATCGACAAAACCCTATGATGGCAGGGTCGATGGGAGGCTTGAATCCTAGAGTAAAGGGTAAGTATACACAAAAGAATACCCCCTTCTGTAAGAGGTTATTCTTTGATTCTCATTGGGAAATAAGACTGGAAAGTCAGATTTTCAATAACAATCTCTACGCATGAGTGAAACTAAACCCTCAGTAATTTTAGTAGGGTACAGATCAGCACGATCATGAGATGTCATAGAAGGAAACTATTTTCTTATGGCCTCACTATCCTTTACAAAAGAAAACTCAGCAGGAACAATTTCATCAACTTTTTGCACACAAAGTGGTTCGTTAGGTTCTCTACTCTTAGAAGAATATATAGAAGTTCTAGCCCTAGAAGAAGACGAAGAAATATTAGCCCTCGAAGATGGTGGGGGAGTAATGTTGCAAGGGGAAGAAGAACCCCTAGAAAGAGTAGAACTCAAGCTTCTTAGTCTACCACCCCTCCTACTCCGGATTGGATCAGAAGAAGGAGATAATTCATCTACATTGATAATCTTCTTGGGTTCTTTATTTGAGGAAGACATATTTACGTGAAAGAGGAATTTACAAGTAATGAAGGAAAGTTAGAATTCTTTCGTGAAAGCAAAGGCAGGAAAAAGAGTATTTATATTTAGAAGCAACTGTCAAAAAAATGGAAAAAGACACTAATGTGAAAGTCATGATTAGAACTGTCACTTCTTGACTGATGCAGCCGCAAAAAGCCCTAAAAGGCGCTGACTGAATAATCAATCCGAGAATGCCACATGGCACTAGCATTAAATGGAAGTGACAAGCGGCGCATACTCAGAGACGGATGCAATGGTACGAGTAAAACAGCGGCAAAAATCCCACCATAAATGAGTATCCACTTACCAAATATTTAATTGATAAATAAATGGTAAGTGGGGGGACTTTATGTATTGGTAAAAAATAAACTTCACGTGTGTAATAATTTTGGTGACAATGCAATCTACGTGGGTCAATGGAAACATGATAGCTGGTTAGAAGTTTAGAAAGACGTACGGGGCAAAGAGGAACGGAATAGCATGCACACGAGACAATTAGATGCCGGAGTTCCAGTCTAATTTGAGGAGTTGAAGAGATACGATCAGAATTAAGCAAGGCAGAATAAAGGGCATATTCAAAGGTCTTCAATTAATGAGTTAAACGATACATAATCTTCACACAACAGTTACGATTACCAATTGTAATGTTACGTTAATGATATTATTAGTCATTAATTCTCAATCATTAAGAAGAGTAGACGTTATATTAAGAAATTCCCTATAAAAGGGAGTAAAAACTCACTTGTATGGACACGTTCGAACCACTACTGAAATATACTTACTTTTATGCTATCTTAATGCTTTCTTATTTACAAGTCGAAATCCTATTATTAGCTAATTTCTTTGGTTATCAGAAACCTGAGTACTTCTTAAAATAGCTTTGACTAAGAATCTAATTATTTGGTTAAACATGGATGGCATGGTAGATGTGGTGTGTTGTATGGGATCGAGATGGCATGTGCAAGGTCACAATTCAGTTTTGAAGGGAAATTCGTAGGCAGCATGGGCAGCTTCAGATGACTAGGTAAATGATATTACTATTTGGTACAGCTTAAGGAGAGCATACATCTCAAAAGGGGCAATGTGTTTTGATGTATGGACACTTCATTAATACTGTGTCACTCTCCTGGATGATCGATTGCTGATCTTCGAATTCTGATATGTGGCACGGAAGAACTTTTGAAGTATTGCTCACGGGATGATCGTGTATGAGAGATGTGTTAGACATTCTAGCGGTGGAGTTGGATCATATATGCTGATTTGTATATTCTATGGATTTGGAGACTGGGAGTTCTCAGGAGTAGATTGTTTCATGATTGTGGATTGTGAAGTCATGGCCGAAACTGGCTAAATGACAGTATGTGTTATGATTCAATCAATTGTGGGATTTCGGAGTTTTATTCACCTAATTGTAGGTGTCCGAAGTTGATTTGGAGGTCCATTGGTAGGCCCAATTAGGATGTGTATTCTACACCGAGCCGGATTGGTTGGCTCCATACTGCTATTGTTGAGGGATGTACCATTCGGTTGTTTCTGAGCTTATTCGTGTTTTGAAATTTTCTATGAGTTACTCTTCTATTCTATGAGGAGTTGTGATTCATTGGTTTTACGCACACATGGTGCAGTTCTATTGTGGTCTTATAGCGGAATTTGAGCGAGATGCATAATTAGGTATTGCATGATGGATGGCGTATTGGTTATCTTCTTTCGGGTTTTGTGTGGAATTGTGTCATCTACTTCTCCTTGGTTATGGTAATGCACATTAGGTACTTGATGTCGAATTTCACGTGGTTATTGATTTTGAGAAGGGTGGATCGAGGTATATGAAATGGACCAGCATTTGGATGCAGTCGCACATTGCAGCGGAGTTATGTTGAGGTATGAACCTTTTTGTCAAAGTGGGGTGATGGTTCTAGTATGTGTGATGGGTTCTTAGAATTTATGTTGTGGTGGTACCCGTTGAGCTTGCATGAAGGTTCTCTTGATTGAGTCATTTTCGTGATTGAATACATTTGGATTGTTGCAGGTTTGTGGCTCTGAGTAGTATAGGTGTTGCGTGTCAGTAGAGTAGTTGGTATTCGATAAGATGGAGTTTTCATATCTAGGATGGGTGCTATTGGTTTTATTGCGGTATATTTGGAATGATAATGTTGGAAGTCGGCTTAGGGATTGGCTATAGTTCTTGTTGAAGGAGAGGGAGCTCCACGGCTTGTTGATTTGATGAATGGTTATGAGTTTCCGTGTGTTCTTTCATTATTGGCAGTGTACGAAGATTTTAAAGTAGGTTTTGTTAGATATGAGCTTTATTACCGGCATTGGGTTCTTTTGAGCAGCTGTTGTGTTTAGAAATCATTGCTACGAGTATCTGAGTTATGCGATATATCATGCGATTGTAACTTAGGTTATGGTTGTGGCTTGGTTCTGCTTGTTTGGACTTATACATCATATTTAGCGCGTGATGCAGATCTTATAAGAAATTCCAGAAGCTAGAAAATATAGTTTACGGGCATGAGTAGCTCTGTATGATGTATTATGACTTATCTGAATCGTCGGTTTTGGTTTTCAGGTTATTCGGATTCGGTTTGGAAGAATGAATTTCAATGATGAAGTTTTAAGTTGAAAGAGTTGACCAAGTTTGACCTTTTGCGAATTTGACCGCGGAACAAAGTTTTGATGGTTCTGTTTGGTCCGGAGTTGATTTAGGACTCGGGCGTATGCTTGGATTTTCATTTGGATGTTTCTAGAAGGTTTCCGCACAAGTTGGAAAAAATTGGAAATTTAAAGGTTTGGAAAGTTCATAAGTTTGACCAGAAGTTGACTTTGAGGATATCGAATTTGAATTCTGGTTCCGGGAATTTGAAATAGCTTCGTCATGTCAATTGGGACTTGTATGCAAAATTTGAGTTCATTCCAGGATGATTGATATATTTCAGCGCGAGTTTTGAAAATTTAAAGTTCAAAGTTCATAGATTTCGATTTGATGTGTGATTCATCATTTCGATGTTTTTATGTGTGTTTTGAGTCCCCCAGTAGGTTCGTGTTATGTTATGTGACTTGTTGGTATGTTTGGACGGGGTCCCGAGGGGCTCGAGCATGTTTCAGATTGATTTCGGATCATTTATTCAATGTTGCTATTGTTGGTTCTTGTGTGACCGCACATGCGGTTGGTTTGTGCAGGTGCGATGGACGCAGAAGCGAAGAGGGGGTCGCATGAGAAAAAATAGTGTTAAGTGAGGAAGACCGCAGAAGCGGAGGTTTGGGCGCATATGCGGATGCGTAGGTGCAAGGTGATGGAGCATAGGAGTGAGATATTTCACAGGTGCGGATAGTGGCTCGCACTTGCGATGTAGAAGAAGCGGGTATGTGGTCCATAGGTACGAGGGTCGATTTCTCAGTTGATTCCGCAGAAGCGGGGGTTATGTCGCAGAAGCGACACCGCAAAACCGGCTAATGTGTCGCAGGTGCGGAAGCGCTGGGCAGAGGATATAAAATCGAGGGTTTTGGTGTTTCTTCATATTTTGAGATGTGTGACTCGGATTGAGGAAATTTTTGGAGCAAATTTCATCACAAGGATTGGGGTAAGTGTTCTCTACTCAACTTTGGTTACATTTCACGAATCCATCCTTATTTTTGGCAATTTGTTGATGAATTTTAAAGAGAAATTGGGGGAATTGGCCTAAAGTTTCATAATACGAAATTTTGAGTTTTGAACATCAATTTGGAGTCGAAATTGAGTGAAATGAGTATGGTTGGACTCATAATTGAATTTGTTTTCAGATTTTATGTGTTCTGTCGGGTTTTGAAGTGCGGGCCCGGATTGGACTTTTTGGCCGATTTTGGGCTTTGATTCAAGATTTGATCTTTTACGATCGAGATTGGTTCCTTTAACATTGATTGATGTATTTGAATTGTTGTTGGTTAGTTTGGAGCCTTTCGGAGGTTGGAACGCGCGGTATAGAGTCTTTGGAGCATCGCTTGGCTTGCTCGGCATTGGTATTGGCTCGTTCGAGGTAAGTAAATCTTCTAAACTTAGTGTTGAAGGTATGAAACCCCGAAATACGTGTTATGGGATTGGTATTGAGGTGACGCACATGCTAGATGAAGGGCGTGCACGATGTGAATTAGGACTCTGTTGTTTCCATGTCACTGTATAGTAGTCCTATTTTGTTAAATATCCGTGTTTTCACCATGCGATAAAGTAAATGAGCTGTCAACCATGCTAGATATCATTCTTAGGCTTTATGTCGATACTGTTGGGACCCATAGTGGTCACTGCTTGTTGTCGTTTACTGATTCCATTGATATTTCATACTCAATCATATTCATGCATTCATATCATATTTCAGTCTCAGTTGTTAATTATTGATACATCATATCATTGTTGTCGGGCTAGTTTCATGACATTGTGAGCTCATGAGTAAGACTGGAGAGATTGATGATTGAGTGAGGTCGGGGGCCTGTTTGTGAGGTTATTGATACTATAGCACGTGAGTTATCCGTGTGGATCCAGATATTGATATTATAGCACGTGAGTTGTCTGTGCAGCACGTGAGTTGTCCGTGGGGATTATAGCGCTTGGGCTGTAGGATCCCCTCCGGAGCCGCTGATTATATTGAGAGATGAATCTTCCCTGGACATGGATCTTGTCCGAAGCATTTATATACCTGGAGATGGGTCTTCTCCATGGGGCCGGATTGGCTTTCCTCGGTACTGAGTGACTGATGGTCAGTGATGTATATATTCTGGGATGGATCTTTCCTGGGCCGTATGGGCCATATACAGTACCGAGCGGTTGAGCATGATGAGTCAAAAGTATGGAACAGTGAGATTGAGTACTCTAATAGTATGAGTACATGATTCATCAACTAGATACATGGCATTTTCATGCACACATGACATACAGGCATGGAGATGCATTTTTCCTGATGTTATACGGTATCATGTCATTCATGACTTATTATACACATTGATATGTAGGCATAGAGAGGTATTTTATACTTGTTATTGATAAAAAAAATGAAATAGTTTTATTCATTGTGGAAAGGATATTTGAAAAAATTACAGTTTTCAAACTTATTCGTACTTTTGGCATTTTTAGTAAGAGATTTGGTATTTTTTATTGAGATACTTGAAAAGCATGACCATTTGCCGGAACTGCGAACGAGCTGAGAAATTTTACCTCAGAGATACCTTTTTTGTACTTGTATTATGTTGTTATGAACCACTAGTGAGTTATTGGTATTGAACCCGGCCTAGTGTTAGCCTGTCACTGCTTTCGACCTAAGGTTAAGTTTGTTACTTACTGAGTACTGGGGTCGATTGTACTCATACTACACTTCTGCACCTTGCATGCAAATGTTGGCTCCTGATGTTGCTGCGTTCGATGGTAGCTGGATTGAAGATGTACCTGCGTTCTAGTTGAAGCTACCCCTTGTCCGTGGTAGCATTAGATCTATAAAACTCTGTTTATGTACTTTTCAAACAGACTATGTATTTATTTCATTTCTGTTTTGTAAACTCTATTCTTAAAAGCTCATGATTTGTACTACCAATCATTGGAAAATATATAAAATTCAGTAAATTACTTTCGTTTAGTTGTCTTGTTAATATTATTAAAATTGGATAATTATTAGTTGTCTTACCTAGCGGATTAGGTTAGGTGCCATCACGACTAGTGGACTTTTGGGTCGTGACACTCTGATACCAACTTGTCACGATCCAAAATCTCACCTGTAGCGATGGCGCCTATCTCAATAGTAGGCAAGCGGACAATCTCAATAAACCACCATATTTTTATGTTTAAACACATAATATTTAAATTTAACGGAAGAAATCTTACAAATACAGATATAATGACTCCCAAAACCCGGTTTCACTAAGTACATGAGCATCTAATATGAATATAAAATAAGACTGTTAAAACATAGTATGAAAGTAAAGATCAGTACAATAACTGAAAGAAAGAAAGTCAAGGTCAGCGGACTCTAGGAAGCTACCTTAACAGTCTCCAACCGATAGCACCCGCAAATGTAACAGTCGTCGTGTTTAAAAACACCTGGATCTGAACACGAGGTGCAGAATGTAGTATGAGTACAGTCGATTCAATAAGTAACAAGACTAACCTCAAGGCTGAAAGTAGTGACGAGCTCCTCAGGTACAATCCAGTATAAATAATGGTATAGAAATGTGGGCATGCTTTCAATTTTAACAATCAAACTCAATATAAGTGAAATAGATCAGTATTGCATGATATGGGGAGTATGACATCTCAATAGAAATACATCATGTAATACTGGTCACAAATCATTCGGTCACTAGGTACTATTTATGGCCAATCCGGCCCATGGATATTCCATCCCATATATATATACACATCGGCTGACAGTCAGTCACTCAATACCGTATAAGGCCAATCCAACCCTGGGAAATCAATCCCCAAATGTAAATCATACGGACAAGATCCATGTCCAAGGAAATTCATCACAATATAATAAGTAAGTCAAGTCCATGCTCTCGGAAGTCCATCCCGAATATAGAATCATCTACGCTCACTTGGGGTGTGTACAAACTCCGGAGGGGTTCCTTCAACCCAAGGGCTATATAAAGTCGATATGGCCTACAACGGCATGCAGTCTGATCCTATAATAATAATAATAAAACCTATAAGTCATGTTGCAGGCGGGCATCCCAAAAAAATAAAAATAAAAATAACAATAACAATAACAATAACAATAACAATAACAATAACAATAACAATAATAATAATAATAATAATAATAATAATAATAATAATAATAATAATAATAATAATAATAATAATAATAATAATAATAATAATAATAATAATAATAATAATAATAATAATAATAATAATAATAATAATAATAATAATAATAATAATAATAATAATAATAATAATAATAATAATAATAATAATAATAATAATAATAATAATAATAATAATAATAATAATAATAATAATAATAATAATAATAATAATAATAATAATAATAATAATAATAATAATAATAATAATAATAATAATAATAATAATAATAATAATAATAATAATAATAATAATAATAATAATAATAATAATAATAATAATAATAATAATAATAATAATAATAATAATAATAATAATAATAATAATAATAATAATAATAATAATAATAATAATAATAATAATAATAATAATAATAATAATAATAATAATAATAATAATAATAATAATAATAATAATAATAATAATAATAATAATAATAATAATAATAATAATAATAATAATAATAATAATAATAATAATAATAATAATAATAATAATAATAATAATAATAATAATAATAATAATAATAATAATAATAATAATAATAATAATAATAATAATAATAATAATAATAATAATAATAATAATAATAATAATAATAATAATAATAATAATAATAATATATAAAGCCCATATGGCATGCTGCGGTGCGCATCTCGATCCCATAAATATCCTCACAATGGATGAATATGACTGAGTGTGAAATGTATATTTTTTTTCTTAAAATAATTAATTTAACAGCAACTTGACCCCATGGATCCCAAAATATTGGCACGAAGCCTAAACATGATCTTTAATAAGTGCCTCAACTCAATTTCTCTAACATGTGGGAAATATTCAGATAATAACATGATTCTTTAATTTTTACAACTTCATAGAATTTATTCAAGTCACAATTTCAATGGTGCACGTCCACACGCTCGTCAACTATCGTGCGCGTCACCACCACACAATTTATATAACACACCGGGGATTCATACACCCAGAACCAAGTTTAGAAGTGTTACTTACCTCAAACCGTGAAATTTCTTACTCTACTATGCCTTTGCCTCATGAATTGGCCTCCAAACGCCTCGAATCTAGCCACAAATAATCCGAACAGTCAATAAAAATTATTGGAATTAATTCCATAAGAAAATACTAATTTTTCAATAAAATCCGAAATTTAAATAAAAAATCGTTCGGGAGCCTACATCTCAGAATTCGAAAAAACTTACAAAATTCGAAAGTTCATTCAACCACGTATCTAAGCATACCAATTTTATCAAAATCCGACCTCAACTCGACCTTCAAATCTTCAAAATAAACCGAAGGATCTCAACCAAATACACCATTAAGTCCCAAAACATCATATGAATTTAGTCGAGCCTTCAAATCATATCCAACATCGCTATAAATACGAATCACACCCCAATTCAAGCCTAATGAAATTTAAAATTTCCAAATTCTAAAAATGACGTCGGAACCTATCAAATCACGTTCGATTGACCTCAAATTTTTCACACAAGTCATAAATGACATAAGATATCTAATCAAATTTCCAGAATCGGATTCCGATCCCCGATATTAAAAAGTCAATCCTCCGGTCAAACTTCCCAAAAATTTAACTTTCGCCATTTCAAGCCTAATTTCACTACGGACCTCCAAATAATTTTCTGGACACGTTCCCAACTCCAAAATAAGCATATGGAGCTATTAGAATCATCACTATATAGATACTGCAAGTACAACAAATTCAGTATATTTGTGTATGCGATAAATGGAGATAAAGAAGAATAGTACTCACAGGTGGCAGTGGCGGATCCAAGATTTTTATCAAGCGGGTTAAAAATTCAAAGAAGCAAATATACAACGAGGTCAACAAAAACTATATATTAATAATAGTCTAATCAGAAATGGCATTAAATATTTTTCTTTCTACATAAGGTACCAAACAACCGCTCATAAATTCGTCATTCATTCGGTTTCGCAATTCACTCTTGATCAACTTCATCGCCGAAAAAGTTCTTTCAACTGTAGCAGTGGCAACTAGTAGAAGCAAAGTAAATTTTACAAGGCGAAACACAAATGGATAATTCAAATGCTTCTTTGTCTTAACTAGTGTTTCAGAAATATTAACAAGTCCTTGTAGATTTGAGAACCTTCCATCAACATCACGAACATCAACAATATAAGTTTCAAGTTGATTCTTGAGCGTAACCATTATATTCTCATCAAAATCGCCAGGACACAATTCAACCATCATCAATATCCAACAACTATAACATCAAAATTTCTTCCAACTATCTCCAATATGGTAGAGGAAACCAATTCCAAGTTTTCATAATAATAGTCAGAAAACAGAAATACAATTGATTTTGCCATAGCATCAATTTCTCTCAAATGGGTTTTAATAAGATTTCACTATATTTCACTTTTTTGGATTGCTATTATTAACAATAGAAACAAAGAAGTTGCAGTCTCACCCCACCCATTCCATATACTAACAACTAATGAAAGTAACAAAATCAGAACATAAAGCAGAATAATATGATTTTTTTTTTGGTACAAAAAAAATATTTGAACTTCTAGATAAACTTGAAGCAATAACAAGAAAGGACAGAAAATTGAGAAGCAAGCAATGAACAAAGATGGATTAGGTGATATGAACAAAAGAAGTAAGAAAAACAATTAGCTTTGATTGGAGATGCACAAGCACAAAAATAAGAAAGTACATACATTTAGAAAATTGATAAACCTACCCTGCTTAGGCTTTGTAACTGAAAGAAAAAAAGATTAAAAATCAAAGAGAAACCTGATAGATACCAAGATGAAGCTCTTTGTCTTTGAGAGAGACGACCTTCTGGGCAGAGCCTAACGGAGGAGATGGCTATGGAAGCAAA